>JAFIRS010008039.1:0-19967 GCA_018342105.1 Gonioctena quinquepunctata | reverse complement strand
GAATTGAAAATCCACGTTAAATAAATTTTTTTTTTTTGGAATGTTAACAAAAAAACAACTATTTCCCCCCTAAAACCACATTGAACTACATCGATAGATATTCAAAAAGGCCCTAATTCAAAGAAAAATCAAATTGAAAATTTGCATTTTCATTCAGATAGTTATTTGATTTTCTATTCCAGTCTTGATTAGGAACTCATAAAGATGAATGAGGAAGAAGAATGTTTTCCAAAAGAGTGTACTCCCCAGAAATCATTCGTAACATTGACGGGAGGGACATCCATTCAGTAGGTCAATACATTTTTGATCTAAAAATCTATTTCCGCTTCCCGATCATCGGAAGACCGGAAGAAATGGGAGACCATTTTTAAAACAATCTCACTTTAAAAAAGATGGAAAAAGTGAATCATTTTTTTTTGGGAGACACTTTGAAATTAGTTTTTCTGACATTAAAACCTGTCATGGGGTATGAAAGATTGATTTGTTGAAATTATAAACAGGATGTTCATAAAATCAGATGTGGAATCATCTGCGACTGAAAGATAAACTTTAGTCACTATCTTCCATCGTCAAGATAACCTCTTGTGGGGTATTCATGTTGAAAAGGGAAACATTCTCAATTAAATAATCAAGACTGGAATAGAAAATCAAATAACTATCTGAATGAAAATGCAAATTTTCAATTTCAGATTTTTTCTTTTGAATTAGGGCCTTTTTAGAATATCTATCAGATGTAGTTCAATGTCCAGCGTGGCTTTACCGGGAAGATTGTTTTCTGTTAGACATTCACAAAAATAACTTCATTTTAATCGTGGATTTTTCATTCACAGAAAATCTTTCTATCAATATTTAATTGAGAATGTTTCCCTTTTCAACATGAATACCCCACAAGAGGTTATCTTGACGATGGAAGATAGTGACTAAAGTTTATCTTTCAGTCGCAGATGATTCCACATCTGATTTTATGAACATCCTGTTTATAATTTCAACAAATCAATTCAAAATATATATTTTATGAAAAATAATATTTAACATTAATTTGCTGAAATGGGCCAAATGCGGCATTTCACGACACGACCCCCTCCTAAAAGGACGCTTAACAGATGTACCAACCATATTTATCACCAACACAACCACCAACGCCTCAAAAGAGGCTTTTTTTTCACTTTATTTCAACAGCATCATACATCTTATATGGCACTTCATGCCCAAATACCCCAGAGGGTTAACAGTAATTGGTCCCTATCCTAATCGGGTATAATGTTAACTTAAAACTACTTACTTAAAATTTCAAATTTTTTCAGGTAACAGAACCGAACAGATAAGGATACTCCCCAATCATTCTCAATCATCCTCGAAGAGTAACAATAGATGTATGCCATCCGTAGCTGGGAATATAGCTGTTTGGCCATCCGTAGCCGGGAATATAGCTGTTTGGCCATCCGTAGCCGGGAATATAGCTGTTTGGCCTTCCGTAGCCGGAAATATAGTTGTTTTTTAAGAAAAACTAACTATAGTGAAAAAAAAACTTGGGTAAGTTTTAACGAAACGGAACGAAACGAAACAAAACGATACGAAACGATATGATAGGATACGATACGAAAGGAAACGATACGAAAGGAAACGATACGATACGATAGGATACGATAGAATAATAATAATAATAATATTTATTTATTTCATCATTTAAATGCACACAGGTTACATAAATGATTAAAAACGTTAACTTTTCAATTACATGTATATATAAAAATACTAACTAAATAGTTCACACACGTTAAAAAAAATATATATTATCACAAAAAGAAATCATCTAATAAGTAACAACACTTTCTGATTAGGAATTTTGGTACAGCGATGTGCGATGATAATCAGGTTGTAAGAGATTTCTGTGACGGGTGTTATAACAGTGAGTGTTATCTATTGCAAACTTATGTTTATTCTTATAGATGTAAGTGCAAGCTTCCAGTATATATAAACGATAGGATACGATAGGATTCAATAGGATACGATACGAAAGGAAACAAAAGGAAACGAAAGGAAACGATACGATACGATAGGATACGATACGAAAGGAAACGAGACGATACGAAACGATACGATAGGATAGATACAATACGATAGAATACGATACGATAGGATACCATAGGATACGATACGATACAATACGATACGAGCCGATGCGATACGATACCATGCGATACGATACGGATACGATGCGATCCGATGCGATACGGATACGGTATGATGCGATGCATACGGATACGAGACCGAGACGAGGCAGCTCGCCATTGGTCGGAATTTCAAAAGGGGCGTAACCCTGCAATTCTCAATTACAATACTTTATTTCGAGTGTTTTCACTCTAGATTTCATTCGAACTTTTTTTCGAATTATACAAAATATATTTTATGAAAAATAATATTTAACATTAATTTGCTGAAATGGGCCAAATGCGGCATTTTACGACACGACCCCCTCCAAAAAGGACGCCTAACAAATGTACCAACCATATTTATCACCAACACAACCACCAACGCCTTAAAAGAGGCTTTTTTTTCACTTTATTTCAACAGCATCATACATCTTATATGGCACTTCATGCCCAAATACTCCAGAGAGTTAACAGTAATTGGTCCCTATCCTAATGGACCTTTACATTTACGAAAAAAAAATTCCAAAACTTATATAGGTCGATTATATTTCATATGAAACGTCCAATTGACTTAGAATGCATCATATATTTTTTATTTCGAAAAGATATTGCGGTTCAAAGTGTACCCGTGACGTCACGTTCATCGAAAACTACCCCTCCATAATCAACGCTCAGAAACACGCATTACTGTTCCTGTCAAAAATATAGCTCCCCGCTTGATATACACCATTAATATATAATTGAACACTGTTTATTGATAGACTCATCAACAAAAAAACCCATTTCAACAACGGTTTTCTTCATTTAAAACATTCAAAGTTTCTGAACGGGCCTTCCTTTTGATGAAGAGCGACCATTGGCAACACCGCAAATATTAAAGACAGTTCCCATTAAAATCATATTGACATTTGAGGTTAATGTTTATTGTTTATTCTTGTCAACTTATTAATTTCTCAATATCATAAACGATTTGGTGTGTTTATAATGAAACAAGGCTTCGTAAAATTTGCCAAGGGTGGATTATGAAATGCTTTGTTTATGCAACGTTCCTAAGAACTAAGTGAACTAATAACTAAGGATTCAACACTAGCAAATCAATGAGAGCGTTTATGGAACCCCTAGTACAAGAACTAAGAACCATTACTAGAAAGTTGCCCATCTTTTAACTAAGAACTTTGGTTCTTAGTTGAAACGTTCGTGATTGTTTAGATATAATCAATCATAAATGCATTATACTGTGAATATATATGTAGGCTTTATCTGTTTTTATTATAATATAAATAAATTCATATTCGGTACCTGTTAGTGTTTCCTTCATGTGATGAGTCAAATATTTATTAAGTTTGAACTACTGAAAATATAATTAATAATTTAGAATGAATAGACTTGAAGTATGTTCATACAAATTTCGTAAATTTTTTGAAAAATTATTGACTTATTTCACACCAATTCTTTGTTGAGGGATACTAATCTATTTTTACAAATACAGGCTTACATTTTCTATGGTAAAAATTTTCCCTATGGTTACAAAGCTATAGAAAAAAAAATATTTCTGAAGATATTGGCATTCATGAAGAGAATGTGACAACGAACCTTAGAAAACTTTGACATAATACTGCACATTCTAGTTATTCAAAGTATTTTTGAATTTCAATCAATCAAAATAGAAGAAATTATTCTTATCGACAAAGTTGTTAAAGAATTTAATACTGCACATTCTAGTTATTAAAAATTTTACAGTATTGCATTTTTCTATTCTGACCGAGTCATGGACAGACGAACAGGATCAGAGGGTTTTCCAATTTCCAGACAATAATTGAATTAACTTTCTTATAGCAGCTCTGAAAGGGATCGCAAATTCTTTCAATTTCAGATATTTCAGGCCAATATATAAGCTCTTATAAATAAACAATTTGCCATCATAGGCACAGATTTTGTGAAAATCTTGTGAACACTTGATTTACTCATATCAGTCATCAGCCAATCAAGATTATCCATCCCCACATCTGTATCTTTGTTAAACTTATCAGAACATCCATATATTTAATTTACTCAATTTTGGTAATGTATTTCACAATGTGGTAAACATTTTCAGGGAGCCCCAAATAATATTACTCTTCTTTCTATAAGTGCAATAGATAGGCGCTGTCGCTGCTGTCCTTCGATATTTTCACAATCAGGATCGGATAAAGACTGACTAGGAATATACTCAGAATTTTTTTGGTGGTGTTATTTTGGTGAATCGGATAATGTACTAGCTTGGCTACTGCTAGGAGAAGAACTATTCGAAACTCTTGAGTAAATATTTCCATGGATGTAATGTCACTCAACACAGTTTTACTAGCTGAAGGAGGATGTTTTCATTTGGTTTGGGTTTCTTCCTCGTTGGTAGGTCATATACTTATGATGAAACATTGTCAGACCAATGCATTTCAGGTTCATATGTGGACAGACATCTTGCTTCAACATAAATTTGGATCCCTTGTTCTAGCATATTCCTAATTCGTAGTATCTTCTTTCAGCTGGAACCAAAGAACAATATGTTTAAGGACTGATATAAAATACAGTACTGATCGATGATTTTGCAAACTTGCATTGAGTGAAATTAAAGATCGTTCCTTGACGTACTCACCTAGAAATGTTCTGCACAAAAGCATATATTTCCGCTTTTTACAAAAGTTTGATTCACTTTCACTGGTGTTCAGACAACCGTGCACATAGCACTTTTTAGACATTTTCATAGTTATTAAAATTAGAAAATAATTTCCGAAATTTTTCAATACCAAACATTCATGACGAGCTTGTTCATTTGCAGCAGTTCTCTGCATATCTCGTGTCTCGTATCAGTCGTATCTCGTATCAGATATATGCAAGAAAAAGAGCTGAAGAGAGAAAAACGATTGATAATATTCTATTCCGTGAAGCAAACGAACGAACCTATCAAAGTATCAAATAACAAATGTCATTACGTCACAATTCCATGATTCGCAACTCATACAACGATGCCAAATCAACTTTTAGGAACGTGACGTCACGAAACCACTTTTTTCCGGATTATGGAAAAACTACTCATTAGAAAAATAAAATAAAAAATCCCAAGTGATATTAGCACATATACTTTCTAATTAGTGTTTTCACATAGTGCATAAAAAGGTCCATTGTAATCGTTTCTTGAAAGAAGTTATGGCATCAATTTAAAAGATTTTCATGCCATTGAGACCTGGTTTGTGAATCTTGGAACTATTTTGCTGTCAGAAAAAAAAGCTATTATGTAGAGAAAGCTTTAGGAAACCTTTTCAATGTTTGTTCATCGAGTGAGATGAAAGTAGCTAATTCTTCTGACAAAAACATGTTATCACTTGGACATTGGACCTTTCCATTTAAGAAAAATAAATTCCAAAACTTATATAGGTCGATTGTATTTCATATGAAACGTCCAATTGACTTAGAATGCCATCATATATTTTCCATTTCGAAAAGATATTGCGTTTGAAAGAGTACCCGGACGTCACGTTCATCGAAAACTACCCCCTCCATAATCCACGTTCAGAAACACGCATTACTGTTCTTGTCAAAAATATAGCTCACTGCTTGATATACACCATTAATATATAATTGAACTCTGTTTATTGATAGACTCATAAAAAAAAATTCATTTCGACAACGGTTTTCTTTATTTAAAACATTCAAAGTTTCTGAACGGGCCTTCCTTTTGATGAAGAGCGATCATTGGCAACACCGCAAATATTAATGACAGTTTCCATGAAAATAATATTGAGATTTGAGGTTAACCATTAATGTTTATTTTTATTAATTTCTTAATATCATAAACGATTTGGTGTGTTTATAATGAAACAAGGCTTCGTAAAAGCAGGTTCGGAAAATTTGCCAAGGTTGGATTATGAGATGATTGACTCTTTTTATTTAACAAACATGACTTACTTGAGTGCTGAAATAATAAATGTGAAAACGAAAAACGGTAAGCAATTTGTGTTAGGTATATAGCAAAAATAAATATCGAGATCATTTCCAACTGACTTATTCGCATCAAAAAAGTAAATCAACACATCTTATCTTTTTACAGATCTACCAGTGACTCCAGTGGTGATAATGCTGTTGGCTACATACAGTTGAAACGCCAAGAAAACGTCTGGAATGTGAAAGCAAAGCTCACACCGGAACATAAAATCCACAATTTTTTTACTTATTGTTTGGTGGAGGTAGACGAAGAAGCAATGTCCTAGAATGTCCGTGTTTAGACTGTTCGGCCTCTGAAGGTATGTGTATATTGAAAAAATGTTTTGACAATTCAGATGAGATCAAATATATTTGGTATTCATATAACATCAAGAATATGTGTTTCATGCAATGCATTGTGTTTTCCAGGTGGATGTAAACATGGACTGGCATTTTTGATGTGGCTCCATAGAAGAAGTGAAGAACCCTCTGTAACTTCACAGACATGCTACTGGAAACAATCAAAATTATCAACAATGTGAAAGATATAAAATTATTGAATTGAAGGCTCTAATGAACAGAGAAATTCCTGAATTAAGAAAACAGACAAGGATAATTTCTGAATAAAGTGAAGAGTTTATCAGGAACTGGGGGAATATTTTCATTTTTCGAAAATAAACCATTTGAAAATCTAGCCATATACCGATTGGCCCTCAATTTTCAAAACAAAAATTCTAATGGCACTGCAGATTTGAGTTTATGACTGATTTGGCATGTGAAATGGCTGAACAAATAACGAGAAACCAGTCGAAATGTTCTACTTGGTATGAGTTATGGTTTGGAAGAGTAACAGCTTCTAGGACATATGAAACCGCAAAATGTAAAACTTAGGAAGGAATTCTGGCTGAAAGATGGGGTAAGCATGAACTTTCAATAAGAGATTCCATCATTTTTACATTCATTAAATTAAAAACAAATATGAGGTATGTTGTCCTATCAGTTCTTTTCAACATAAGTAAGCCAATATGTAGAATTATATATTCAATGAACTTGATTATATTGGCAAAATTACTTGGCCAACTAAGGATGAGATATCAGAAAATATGCCAAAATGTTTCGCTCCTTTTCAGAATGTCAGAGCAGTTATTGACTGTACCGTGATACCAGTTGAACAGAGATGTTTGTATTGTAGATTGAGAACTTATTCTCTATATAAAAAGAGGCATACTATTAAAATCATGACAGCAGTCACTCCTGGTGGTCTCATTACATATATTAGTAAAGCTTATGGTGGAAGGAGTTCTGATAAGGAAATATTTAGACAAAGTAGAATAGTTGAGAAGTTTGAAGCTTTTAAAGATCACTTAATGAAAGACAAAGGTTTTATAATAACAGATATTACAGATGAATGTGGCATGAGGATCATTCAGGTACCTTTTCTGAAGAATAAATCACAATTTTCCAAAGAAGGAGCTTTATTAAACACCAAAATTGCAAGGGCAAGAGTTCACATTGAAATAGTCAATCAGCGAATAAAAACTTGAGATTTTCGGCAAACCATTACCATATTCTTTGATACCTCAAATTGATAACATTTTCATGATAGTATGTGCTGTAGTCAATTTATCAAAACCCATATTTAGTGATGACAAATTTGTTTCGTAAATTTATCCATGAATTAGCTTTATACATTTGTATTTTCATTTTAGGGCAGTATTTCTGATTGCCAATTAAGTTTGTATTGCAGATTATTCAAGTTTGTATTGCAGATTCGATAAAGTGTAGTAATTATTGGTCCTAAACTGCTCAATTTGAAAAAAATCTTCAAGCGCAGGAATACTTCAATAGAAAAGCATATTCAGAAATCATTTTGGGTGAAAGTTTGTATGGATGTACCATTGTTGAAGTCATAAAAACTGGTATTTGAGCTTTTCTTTTTGAAATTCACCCCCTAAAGGGGTCAAATGAGGGGTACATTTTTTTATGGGGTTTCGGTTAGATTTTGAGTTACGGTCATGAACATTGGTGTTTTGGCTCTCTATTATAAATGAAGAATTCGTGTGTAACCTAACTTGAAAATTACTTTTGCTATAAAATCAATTATGGCACCCAAACGAGATAATGGGAAACGGGAAGCCACAGGCATTATATATGAATATATATATATATATATATATAATATTTGATTTTGTTTTCATGTTTCAGCACATGCACAGAATATATCAAAGAACTGTGTAATCCCTGAGATCGCAAGCTCCTTTGATTGGCCCAGTGGAGCATTTGCCAATGAAGGTGAGGATTATTTTATTTAGTTATTTCAAGTTTGTCAAAGTTTCTCCTAATATATTGGTTAAATGATACTTTATATCAAAATTGAACATGGGATACTTCACAACCTCTGGTTATTTCATAAGAAATATAAAGTGAAAATGCTTGTTTTTTTCTAATTTATATTTGAAACCACTTTGATTTTTCATTAAAAAGTTATTGTTTATCCTTTGAAAAAAATATCAAGTTTTTTTTCATTAGTAGAAAAAATGATGTCTGCTCCACAGTAAAAAGCATTTATTTCTAGGGAAGAAATTAGCAATTCATTTCGGCAAAGTATTTTGCCATCTTCAGGCTCTCTAAAATATACATAAAAAAGATACAAGAGTGACCATTGTAAAAGTTGATGGAAGAATTACCACAAAAATAAACATAACATCACTGATTTACACAAACATTGAAGTTAAAATGTTAACTGATTGATATAACATAGGTTATCGACTGAATTAATGAGTTTACATTTTAAGTTCAATGTTTGTGTAAGTCGGTGATGTTATGTTTATTTTTGTGCTAAGTCTTCTACCAATTTTTACAATGTTCACCCTTGTATCGTTTCTATGTATATTTTAGAGACCCTGAAGATGGAAAAATACTTTGCTGAAATGCATTGCTATTTTCTTTCCTAGAAATAAATGCTTCTTACTGTGGAGCAGACTTGATTTTTTCTACTAATTAATTAGAACTCCACCTGACATGGACTACTTTCATAATCTTTTTTTTTCATGTTCATCTGGCATCTGTACAGTTTACACAGAATGGATCAAGCAATGGATGAATTCTTCAAAATGAAGTGGGGATTTAAGCTTCTGTTGAACTTACCTTCATCCATTGGGGTATTTGCGGAATTATTTTTTATCAGTAATGTATTGAATGGATAATTTATTGCATGTTCTAATAGATGTTCCAAATATTACTGTATCAATACTTGTTTTAACGAAATTTAAGATGTAGATAATCTTGATATTACGATTCATCATGAATGTATTATTGCATGTACCAATAAATGTTCCAAATATTATTGTAACAATACTTTTATTTGAACTTTTTTACAAAATTACAATGTAGATATTCTCGATGTTCTGTGATTGTTTAGATATAATCAATCATAAATGCATTATACTGTGAATATATATGTAGGCTTTGTCTGTTTGTATTATAATATAAATAAATTCATATTCGGTACCTGTTAGTGTTTCCTTCATGTGATGAGTCAAATATTATTAAGTTTGAACTACTGAAAATATAATTAATAATTTAGAATAGACTTGAAATATGTTCATACAAATTTCGTAAATTTTTTGCAAAATTATTTACTATTTTTGGGATAAAAATAAAGTTCATTTTAATACTTTTATGATTTTCCCTATGGTTACAAAGCTATAGAAAAAACTTAGAAAACTTTGACATAATACTGGACATTCTAGTTATTTAAAGTATTTTTGAATTTTCAATCAATCAAAATAGAAGAAATGAATCTTATCGCCAAAGTTGTTAAAGAATTTGTCCACCCTATGCTCCTGAAATAAATTTTAATTGTATTGTGCCATTTGGAGTAGCAGATATTAAAAATTTTACAGTATTGTATTTTTTCTATCCTGATCAAGTCATGGACAGACAAACAGGATCAGAGGGTTTTTCAATTTCCAGAAAATTAATAATTGAATTAACTTTCTTATAGCGAGGTCTGAAAGGGATCGGCAAATTTCTTTCAATTTCAGATATGTCAGGCCAATATATAAGCTCTTGTAAACAATTTGCCATCATAGGCACAGCTTTTGTGAAAATCTTGTGAACACTTGATTTACTCAAATCAAAGTCATCAGCCAATCGAGAGTATTCATCCCCAACCCGTATCTTTTTTAAACTCATCAGCACATCCATATATTTAATTTACGAAACTCTTGAGTAAATATTTCCCATGGATGTAATGTCACCACACAGTTTTACTAGCTGAAGGAGGGATGTTTTCATTTGGTTTGGGTTTCTTCATCGTTGGTAGGTCATGTACTTATGATGAAACATTGTCAGACCAATGTCGTTTCAGGTTGATATGTGGACAGACATATTTCTTCAACATAAATTTGGATCCCTTTGTTCTAGCATATTCCCAATTCGTAGTATCTTCTTTCAGCTGGAACCAAAGAACAATATGTTTATAGGACTGGATATAAAATACAGTACTGATCGATGATTTTGCAAACTTGCATTGAATTAAAGATCGTTCCTTGATGTACTCACCTGGAAATGTTCTGCACAAAAGCATATATTTCCGCTTTTTACAAAAGTTTGATTCACTTTCACTGGTGTTCAGACAACCGGGCACATAGCACTTTTTAGACATTTTCATAGTTATTAAAATTAGAAAATAATTTCCGAAATTTCTCAATACCAAACATTCATGGAGAGCTTGTTCATTTGTCTCGTATCAGATATATGCAAGAAAAAGAGCTGAAGAGAGAAAAACGATTGATAATATTCTATTCCGTGGAGCAAACGAACGAACCTATCAAAGTATCAAATAACAAATGTCAATACGTCACAATTCCATGATTCGCAACTCATACAACGATGCCAAATCAACTTTTAGTGAACGTGAAGTCACGAATCCACTTTTTTCCGGATTATGGAAAAACTACTCATCAGAAAAAAAAATAAAAAAATCCCAAGTGATATTAGCACATATACTTTCTAATTACAGTGTTTTCTCATGGTGCATAGAAAGGTCCATTGGGTATAATGTTAACTTAAAACTACTTACTTAAAATTTCACATTTTTTCAGGTAACAGAACCGAACAGATAAGGATACTCCTCAATCAATCTCAATCATCCTCGAAGAGTGACAATAGATGTATGTCATCCGTAGCGGGGAATAGATAGATAGATAGATAGATAATTTTATTTCTTTGTTTAACATATACAAGTATAAGAGTATATTACACATTGCCATGTAACAAAGAAAACGTCACAAAACAGAACAGAAAGTTACATGAATTAGTCACTATAATATAATGTAGATTCCAATTATTATAGCTATAATATATATATATATATACATATAAAACATACATATGTATATAAAACACAACAACGAATATGAGTTAAAATAGCACTAGTTGTCAGCGAGCGAATCACTTAGTGATTCACTAAACTCGTTTATCTTGTAGGGAACCATGTTAATAAGATTTTTCCTAATTTTCTTTTTGAAAGATTCTAGTGGTAGTTCCCTCGTTTCACGAGAGAGCAAATTGAAAAGAGGAATACCTATAGATTTACTTTTTTCCAATCTCTTCCTACTAGGCACAATGTTATGTCTGTTGCGGGTGTGGTAGGTGTGAACATTAGAGTGTGTCGTAAAAGTAAGTATATTTTTTTTAACGTGTATCAAATTTTCATAGATGATTTGAGCAAACAGTGTCATAATGCCGAATTTTTGAAAGAGTGGTTTGCAGTGTTCATCATAGTTAACCCTTGCAATGCTACGTACAGCAGCTTTTTGTAATAAGAAAACTCTTTGTAAATTTGTGAAACTTGCCTTTCCCCAACTCAGTAATCCATAGCTCATTACCGAGTGGAACATCGCATAGTATGATGTTAGGCTGCTTCTTGGCTAACAGTTAATGCTATGCCCGAATGGCGATAACAGATCTTGCCAACCTTCCACACACGTGACTAATATGTGTGTTCCAAGAAAGGGGTGGATCAAGATGTATTCCTAGAAATTTAACTGATTTCGTGTTGGAACAAGTATGGTGGTTTGAAAATAAACATATCTCTGTTTTAGCCTCAATCAAAAAAAGTTCATTGTCATTGAACCACGCTTTGGCATGAGCAGTAGTATGTGCTGAAATTTCATCAATATCTGCACTTTGTTCAACTTGAAGAGAAAAGGACGTGTCGTCGGCATATAAGATCGTCATTAAGTTACGTTTGATTGACATATGTGAGGGTAGATCATTTGCATAAATTAAAAACAGGAAAGGGCCCAGTATGGATCCTTGTGGTACCCCTCTCTTGATTGTGCGTTCATGGCTTATGTTGTTATTATTATAAACCCTCTGTGTTCTATTTTTGAGGTATGATTCAATAATGTTTCTAGACACACCTCGTAATCCATACCATTCTAACTTCTCCAGGAGTTTTTCGTGACATACACAATCAAAAGCCTTTGATAGATCAGTGAAGATGGTTAAACACATTTTTTTGTTTTCAAAAGCGTCAAGAATGTTATTAGCTAACCTATTAACAGCATCTATTGTGCTTTTCCCACTTCTAAATCCATATTGATGACCATCAAATAAATTTAGTTTCTCCATATAATTACTGAACTGTATGAGGATTGCTTTTTCTATTACTTTAGATATTGTAGGTAGGATGTGTATTTGTCTATAGTTTTCGGCATTTCCTCATCATCTTTTGTGAATGGCAAGAACTTTGGCCGGCTTGAACACGGAAGGAAATATTCGTCAGAGAGACACGTATTGACAACGTGAGTAAAGGTTTGATAATATATGATAAACACTCTTTCAACAATTTGGTACTGATGCCATATGTGTCTTGGGTTGTTTTGGTCTTCAGACTGTTAACAATTGAACGAATTTCCTCTTCGCTGAAGGATCGCATAAAAAAGAATTTAAATTTTGGGGGATTTATTGATATTATGATTATGATTAATTGAAAGATTTCCGTGTGCAGGAATATCCTTAACGATGTTATCTGCATGGTTGGTGAAGTATTCGTTAAAGATATCTACGTCAATTTCAGGTTGAGCTCTTGGGTTGGAATTACCCCTTTCAATATTAATAATTTCCCAAACTGTTTTATTTTTGTTGTCGAACAGTGAAATATAGCTGTTTGGCCATCCGTAGCTGAGAATATAGCTGTTTGGCCATCCGTAGCCGGGAATATAGCTGTTCGGCCTTCCGTAGCCGGGAATATAGTTGTTTTTTAAGGAAAACGAACTATAGTGAAAAAAAAACTTGGGTAAGTTTTAACGAAACGGAACGAAACGAAACAAAACGATACGAAACGATATGATAGGATACGATAGGATACAATAGGATACGATAGGATACGATACGATACGAAACGATACGAAACGATACGAAACGATACAAAACGAAAGGAAACGATACGATACGATAGGATAATAATAATAATAATATTTATTTATTTCATCATTTAAATGCACACAGGTTACATTAATGATTGAAAACGTCAAAATTTCAGTTACATTGGGAAAGGATAAGTTAACAATTACATGTATATATAAAAATTCTAACTAAATAGTTCACACACGTTAAAAAAAATATATATTATCACAAAAAGAAATCATCTAATAAGTAACAACACTTTCTGATTAGGAATTTTGTTAGCTTTGATTTGAAAATATGAACATTGGGGGATGATTCTTTATGTATATCAAGTATATTGTAAAACTTACAACCAGTACACTAGAAGTTTCTTTGGTACGGCGATGTGCGATGATAATCAGGTTGTAAGAGATTTCTGTGACGGGTGTTATAACAGTGAGTGTTATCTATTGCAAACTTATGTTTATTCTTGTAGATGTAAGTGCAAGCATCCAGTATATATAAACGATAGGATTCAATAGGATACGATACGAAAGGAAACAAAAAGAAAGGAAACGATACGATAGGATACGCATACGATATCATACGATACGATACCATACGATACAGACGAGCGTTTGCATTGGTCGAATTTCAAAGGCGTAACCCGCAATTCTTA
Source organism: Gonioctena quinquepunctata (assembly GCA_018342105.1). Classification (NCBI taxonomy): domain Eukaryota; kingdom Metazoa; phylum Arthropoda; class Insecta; order Coleoptera; family Chrysomelidae; genus Gonioctena; species Gonioctena quinquepunctata. The sequence goes on along the minus strand of JAFIRS010008039.1, from coordinate 5,780 downwards.
CATTAAACTTTTATTTCGAGTGTTTTCACTCTAGATTTCATTCGAACTTTTTTTCGAATTATACAAAATATATTTTATGAAAAATAATATTTAACATTAATTTGCTGAAATGGGACAAATGCGGCATTTCACGACACGACCCCCTCCAAAAAGGACGCTTAACAAATGTACCAACCATATTTATCACCAACACAACCACCAACGCCTTAAAAGAGGTTCTTTATTTCAACAGCATCATACATCTTATATGGCACTTCATGCCCAAATACCCCAGAGGGTTAACAGTAATTGGTCCCTATCCTAATTGGGTATAATGTTAACTTAAAACTACTTACTTAAAATTTCAAATTTTTTCAGGTAACAGAACCGAACAGATAAGGATACTCCTCAATCAATCTCAATCATCCTCGAAGAGTGACAATAGATGTATGCCATCCGTAGCAGGGAATATAGCTGTTTGGCCATCCGTAGCCGGGAATATAGCTGTTTGGCCATCCGTAGCCGGGAATATAGCTGTTCGGCCTTCCGTAGCCGGGAATATAGTTGTTTTTTAAGGAAAACGAACTATAGTGAAAAAAAAACTTAGGTAAGTTTTAACGAAACGAAACGAAACAAAACGAAACGATATGATAGGATACGATACGAAACGATACAAAACGAAAGGAAACGATACGATACGATAGGATAATAATAATAATAATATTTATTTATTTCATCATTTAAATGCACACAGGTTACATAAATGATTAAAAACGTCAAAATTACAGTTACATTGGGAAAGGATAAGTTAACAATTACATGTATATATAAAAATACTAACTAAATAGTTCACACACGTTAAAAAAATATATATTATCACAAAAAGAAATCATCTAATAAGTAACAACACTTTCTGATTGGAATTTTGTTAGCTTTGATTTGAAAATATGAACATTGGGGGATGATTTATATGTATATCAAGTATATTGTAAAACTTACAACCAGTACAATAGAAGTTTCTTTGGTACAGCGATGTGCGATGATAATCAGGTTGTAAGAGATTTCTGTGACGGGTGTTATAACAGTGAGTGTTATCTATTGCAAACTTATGTTTATTCTTTAGATGTAAGTGCAAGCTCAGTATATCGTAGGATACGTATAGATACATAAGGATTCGATAGGATACATACGAAAGAAACAAAAGGAAACGAGCGAAACAATGATACGAAACGATACCATAGGATACATGATACAAAGGAAACGAGCGATACAAAACGATATCGATAGGATACATAGGATACGATACAATACATAGAATACGATACGAATAGACTATGCTCTGCCATTAGGTCGGAATTTCAAAGGGCGTAACCCTGCAATTCTCAATTACAATACTTTATTTCGAGTGTTTTCACTCTAGATTTCATTGAACTTTTTCGAATTATACAAAATATATTTTATAAAAAATAATATTAACATTAATTTGCTGAAATGGGCCAAATGCGGCATTTCACGACAGACCCGTCCAAAAGGACGCTTAACAAATGTACCAACCATATTTATCACCAACACAACCACCAACGCCTTAAGAGGCTTTTTTTCACTTTATTTCAACAGCATCATACATCTTATATGGCACTTCATGCCCAAATACCCCAGAGGGTTAACAGTAATTGGTCCCTATCCTAATTGGGTATATGTTAACTTAAAACTACTTACTTAAAATTTCAAATTTTTCAGGTAACAGAACCGAACAGATAAGGATACTCCCAATCAATCTCAATCATCCTCGAAGAGTACAATAGATGTATCCATCCGTATGCAATCGTTGCCAAGAATATAGTGTTTGGCATCCGTAGCCAGGAATATAGCTGTTTGGCCATCCGTAGCGGGAATATAGCTGTTTGGCCTTCCAGAGCCGGAAATATAGTTGTTTTTAAGGAAAACGAACTATAGTGAAAAAAAACTTGGAAGTTTTAACAAAAGGAACAAACGAAACGAAACGAAACGATATGATAGGATACGATAGGATAAACGATACAAACGAAAGGAAACGATACGATAGGATACGATAGGATAATAATAATAATATTAATTTATTTCATCATTTTAATGCACACAGGTTACATAAATGATTAAAAACGTCAAAATTACAGTTACATTGGGAAAGGATAAGTTAACAATTACATGTATATATAAAAATACTAACTAAATAGTTCACACATGTTAAAAAAATATATATTATCACCAAAAGAAATCATCTAATAAGTAACAACACTTTCTGATTAGGAATTTTGTTAGCTTTGATTTGAAAATATGAACATTGGGGATGATTTTATATGTATATCAAGTATATTGTAAAACTTACAACCAGTACAATAGAAGTTTCTTTGGTACAGCATGATGCGATGATAATCAGGTTGTAAGAGATTTCGTGACGGGTGTTATAACAGTGAGTGTATCTATTGCAAACTTATGTTCATTCTCATAGATGTAAGTGTAAGCTTCCAGTATATATAAGCGATAGGATACGATAGGATACGATAGGATACAATGGGATACGATAGGATTCGATAGGATACGATACGAAACGAAAGGAAATGAAAGGAAACGAAACGATACGAAACGATAGGATACGATAGGATACGATAGGATACGATAGGATATGATACGAAAGGAAACGAAAGGAAACAAGAGGATACGAAACGATACGATACGATTGCATACGATAGGATACGATACGATAGAATACGATACGATAGGATACGATATGATAGGATACGATACGATACCGAGACGAGGCGGCTCGCCATTGGTCGGAATTTCAAAAGGGGCGTAACCCTGCAATACTCAATTACAATACTTTATTTCGAGTGTTTTCACTCTAGATTTCATTCGAACTTTTTTTCGAATTATACAAAATATATTTCATGAAAAATAATATTTAACATTAATTTGCTGAAATGGGCCAAATGCGGGATTTCACGACACGACCCCCTCCAAAAAGGACGCTTAACGAATGTACCAACCATATTTATCACCAACACAACCACCAACGCCTTAAAAGTGGCTTTTTTTCCACTTTATTTCAACAGCATCATACATCTTATATGGCACTTCATGCCCAAATACCCCAGAGGGTTAACAGTAATTGGTCCCTATCCTAATTGGGTACTAATTTTAACTTAAAACTACTTACTTAAAATTTCACATTTCTTCAGGTAACAGAACCAACAGAAAAGGGATACTCCTCAATCAATCTCAATCATCCTCGAAGAGTGACAATAGATGTATGCCATCCGAGGGGAAATATAGCTTGTTTGGCCATCCGTAGCGGGAATATAGCTGTTCGGCCTTCCTAGCCGGAATATAGTTGTTTTCAGAAACGAACTATAGTGAAAAAAAAACTTAGGTGAGTTTTAACGAAACGGAACAAAACGAACAAAACGATACGAAACGATATGATAGGATATGATAGGATACGATAGGATAGGAAACGATACAAAACGAAAGGAAACGATACGATAGGATACGATAGGATAATAATAATAATATTAATTTATTTCATAATTTAAATGCACACAGGTTACATAAATGATTAAAAACGTCAAAATTACAGTTACATTGGGAAAGGATGTTAACAATTACATGTAATATAAAAATACTAACTAAATAGTTCACACACGTTAAAAATATATATTATCACCAAAAGAAATCATCTAATAAGTAACAACACTTTCTGATTAGGAATTTTGTTAGCTTTGATTTGAAAATATGAACATTGGGGATGATTTTATATGATATCAAGTATATTGTAAAACTTACAACCAGTACAATAGAAGTTTCTTGGTACAGCGGAGTGGGATGATAATCAGGTTGAGAGATTTCTGTGACGGGTTATAACAGTGAGGTTATCATTGCAAACTATGTTCATTCCTCATAGATGTGGCAAGCTTCCAGAATATAAACGATAGGATACGAAGGATACGATAGGATCGATAGGATACGGTGGGATACATAGATTCGATAGGATACGATACTAAAGGAAACGAAATGAGACGATACGATAGGATACGATGGATAGATACCGATACGAAGGATACATACAAAGGAAACGAAAGGAAACGAACGAATTAACGATACGATAGCATACGCAGAATACATAGGATAATACGATAGAATACTAAGGATAGGATAATGATAGATATCTGAGCTAGTAGCGCTCGCCATTGGTCGGAATTTCAAAAGGGCAACCCCTGCAATTTCAATTACAATACTTTATTTCGAGTGTTTTCACCTAGATTTCATTCTGAACTTTTTTTCGAATTATACAAAACATATTTTATGAAAATAATATTTAACATTAATTTGCTGAAATGGGCCAAATGCGGATTTTTACAACACGACCCCTCCAAAAGGACGCTTAACGAATGTACCAAACTATATTTATCACCAACACAACCACCAAGCTCTTAAAAGTGGCTTTTTTTCACTTTATTTACACAGCATCATACATCTTATATGGCACTTCATGCCCAAATACCCCAGAGGGTTAACCGCATGGTCCCTATCCCAATTGGGTATAATGTTAACTTAAAACTACTTACTTAAAATTTCAAATTTTTTCAGGTAACAGAACCAACAGATAAGGATATCCCCAATCAATCTCAATCATCCTCAAGAGTAAAATAGATGTATGCCATCTGTAGCCGGAATATAGCTTGTGGCCATCCGTAAGCCGGGAATATAGTTGTTTGGCCATCCAGATGGAATATAGCTGTTTGGCCATCCGTAAGTGGGAATATAGTTGTTTGGCCTTCCGAGTTGGAAATATAGTTGTTTTTAAGAAAACGAACTATAGTGAAAAAAAACTTAGGTAAGTTTTAACAAAAGGAACAAACGGAACGAAACGAAACAAAATGATACTAAACGATATGATGGGATACGAAGGATACATAAAACGAAAGGAAACGAATGAAAGGAAACGAACGATACAGGATAATAATAATAATAATAAATTCATTTATTTCATCATTTAAAGCACACAGGTTACATAAATGATTAAAACGTCAAAATTACAGTTACATTGGGAAAGGATAAGTTAACAATTACATGTTTATATAAAATACTAACAAATAGTTCACACATTTTAAAAAAAAAAAAATATATATTATCAAAAAAAAGAAATCATCTAATAAGTAACAACACTTTCTGATTAGGAATTTTGTTAGCTTTGATTTGAAAATATTAATATTGGGGGATGATTTTATATGATTCAATATATTGTAAAACTTACAACCAGTACAATAGAAGTTTCTTTGGTACAGCCTGTGCGATGATAATTAGGTTGTAAGAGATTTCGAGGGTAATAACAATTAAAAACCCTTTTACAAATACAATTAAGTTAAATTTAAAAGGGTTTCATAAAATTAAAATATTGATTTACAAACAAATTTTGAAGAACCTAGGTGTTGTAAACCTGTTTGGCATCAAGAAATTGTGCAAAGAAAAGTATTGAGTAGCTTGGCTTGGGTGAAAGAGCGTATTTTGTGTTTAGGTAAAGACAATAAGTTTAAAATAAAAATATATATATATATATATATATATATTTTGAGAAAAAATATGTAGTATGTAGTTGAGAGATATTTTTTAAGATTGGGATAAATTCTGGTAGGATTGATTATATATTGTTTTTTTTTTTTCAAAATTTTAATTTTTTACCTCTGACATAAATTGGTAGTTTATTGAATGTTGTGGGTAATTGAAAGAGTTAATCGGAGTTTTATTTTGTGATTTTGGGG
>JAFIRS010008038.1:0-19971 GCA_018342105.1 Gonioctena quinquepunctata | reverse complement strand
AATGAACGAAATGGACGAGTTACTATCACTATAAATTTACATGTGATTTGTACTCATACATAATGTATTTTCTGTTAATAAACTTAACACTTAATTGAGTGTTTTTATTTAATTAGGTTTTTACCTTTAACATTGACTTTGATTAGGAATTATTTTTCTTACCTTTACTTCACCTTCAAGTACGGAGCAGTTGGCATCACATACATCGATAATGATGGAGGAAATGATTTGTTTTGAAATCTTGAACATATAGCTTAATGAAGTATACGAATCCCCAGTAGCTAAAAAGCGCATAGTAACAGCAAAGCGTTCTCTCACAGGAATGGCTTTTCTGTATGTCGTGTCTCGTTTGGAAATGATTGGTGCAATCATTCTTAATATATTTTCAAATTCACTACTTTTTATTCTGAAAAAATTTCTGAAACCAGCATCACACCTATATTCTAACTTCAAGTCATCAACTTCATCCAAGAGTAGATCTTTCATGAACTCGGTTGTATTGTATTTACTTCTCCCGTGGATAAGACTGGGACGAATCCAAAATCTCCTGGGACGCCGTTGATGTTGGCTTGCAGCAACTTCGACAAGTATCATGGCAGCAGCAGCAGCAGCTACCATAGCGTCCTCGTCACTCATTTCGTGGAAAAAACAAATACGTCGGTACGCAGAATGTTATTAAAATTACGCTGCACACTTACAGAAGTACACACGGAACTACACTGGGTAAGCTTATAAAATATTCCTAGTTTGTATCAAAGTCGATCGACGTAGCACAACCTGTCTACACTACTACGATAGTGTAGACATGTTGTTCGTGTTCATTGGTCGTCGCCGATCAATGTCGATCGACATTGGTCGTCGCCGATCAATGTCGATCGACATCGATCGACGTCGACTGACTATATGTGGACGCAGCTTAACGTTGCGTTACATTTTTCTATCATTTTTATTATCCTTGTCAAAGATGTCTGAACAAATCGGAAATAGAGTTTATAATTATTTAATTGGGTTTGAAATTCATAATATTAATAATAATAAGTTACCTTCGTGTAGGGATGTATTGAATCTCTTTATGTACAAACATCAATCCCTAAAACTAAGTATACGAGCAAATGCTAGTAGTGTGATCAGTGATACTTATGCTGTTTGGGCCAATCTTTTGATTCCAACTTCTCGACCTCAGCACAGTATTAAAAAATTCACAGTGACTACATGAAACTGAAGAACCATCGAAGTCGTGCAAAGATATCGAAAAGACAACGAACAAATGTGGAACAGTTTAGCAAACGTCTTGATAAATTATTTGACATTGCGAATTGTGCTGCACTAAAAAATTTGCCGAAAAATTTACAGAAATTTTTGACAGATTGTCGTAAAGGAAATAGAAACATTCATCTACCAGCAATTGACGTCTTACCAGAAGGAACTTCTGGAAATCCATCTGCGATGGAAGAAGAAATTCCCAATAAGGAGGAAATTGGTTAGTTCATTATTATAGTTTTGTTTACTTATATTTGTTTGTTTAACATTCAGCTATGATGTTTACTCATTCACTGTTAACATTTTTCATTTCAGGTATGAAATTATCCCAACAGTCGTCCTTTAATAGTTTCTGTAGTTCCATATCAAATTCTAGTGAATGGAAGCGAACTTGTTCAGACTTTGAAGATACAATCCCAGAGCCTAAGAAAAATAAAATTGATATTTTGACTTCGGAATTAGTATTAGCACTAGATAGAACTAAAACTAGTAACAGAAATGCGATGTACATCATTTCTGCTGTTATTAAAAGTTTAGGACTTGACATTGATAAATATAATTTGAGTTACTCCACTATTCGCAATGCGTGTATTTCAAAAAGAGAAGAAATTGTCGATACGATTAAAGAAGAAGAAATTTTTGACGACTCTCTCGTAGTGCACTGGGATGGAAAGGTGCTTCCTGCGGGAAATGGCCAATCAAAAGCAGAACGACTATCGATACACGTCACCGGAATAAATACTGACATAAATTTAAAAACTCCGATTCTCTCTGATGGCACAGGAGAAAGCCAAGCTTCAGCCATTTTTGAAACGCTGACAGAGTGGGATCTTTGCGATAATGTTAAAGCAATGTGCTTTGATACAACTAGTTCAAATACTGGTAAGTTAATAATGTGGTTGAATAAATTTTTATCACAATATCTGTTTTTTGGCTTGGGAAGAAATTTTCAAATAAGAATTTGATTCATTGTTTTAATTATTTTTACGAATGTTGAGTTAAAAAATAAGCTGAGTCAAAAATTTGAATAACTGATAATTAAATAATAGTTTATTAATAAATAATTTTTTGTTTTAGGTTGTTTTAATGGCGCATGTGCATTATTAGAAGATAAAATTGGCCGTGACTTATTATATCTTGCTTGTCGCCATCATTCTTCTGAATTGATGTTACGAAATGTTGCAGAAGTTGCTTGGCCAGTGACGAATAGTCCAAATGTACCAATTTTCAAAAGACTCAGAGATAATTGGGAAAAAATTGATAAATCTGCGTATGGAATCGGCACAGAGGATACAGATATTGCACTTATTTTAAATCAAAGAAAAGACGATATTCTTGACTTCATAGAAAATCAATTAAAGGTATTACTAAATTCATAAATAGTTTTACCACTGAAAAAATCATTATTTATAAAGTTAATTTCTTTTAAAGTCATTAGATCTTTCTAATAGTTATTTTGCATACTTCGATATAACTCAAATTTTTAAGTGATTTGGTTTTATAAATTTTGCATTTTTGAATAATATTTTTTACTTCAAAATTCTGAAAATATCTTCTTTTCTTGCCGCAATTATTAACTTTTTCTTATTTTTTGTTAGAATCATCATCCGAGAAATGATTACAAGGAGTTTTTGGAGCTGACCTGTATCTTTTTGGGTGGTATCAAAAGTCATAGAGCCGAATTTAAAGCCCCTGGTGCTTTTCATCACGCACGGTGGTTATCAAAAGTTCTCTATTGCTTGAAAATATATATGTTCAGAAACCAGTTCAAAATAGCAGCAAGAGAAATAAAAATTTTGCAGAAAATATGTGTGTTCATTGTAATATTTTATGTAAAAATATGGTTTACTGCTCCTCATGCAATAAATGCTCCAAACTCGGATTCTCAATTAGTAAAAGATCTTATTGACTACAGAAAAATACATCCAGAAATTGCAAATGCAGCACTCGATAAATTGTCTCGGCATTTGTGGTACTTACATGCACATCTTGCTTGTTTGGCTCTTTTTGATGAAACTGTGTCAGTAGAAGAAAAAGTAAAGATTATACACAAAATAAATTCCCAGGTAGCGGTCGAAAAGCCAAGTAAACGTTTTTCAGTCGTTCATGAAGAAAGAACGTTGTTATCCGAGAAAAACATAAGCGATTTTGTTAATCCAAACTCATTGTTTATTTTTAAGCAATTTGAGCTCCCTTATGAATTTTTGTGTACAGATCCAAGTTTGTGGGAATCAAATCTTGAGTATAAACGATGTTATGATACATTCGAAAAGTAATAAGTAGTAAACGATACTGCGGAAAGGGGAGTAGCGCTAGCCGAAAGTTTTAATGAAGTATTGACTTATAATGCCTCCTCTACACGTCTACAGATGCATCTGCAGACGTTATCTGCGGATGCGTCCGCTGACGTGTAGAGGGGGTGATTTGCACATCTGTGGTAGGTATTTAATAGTAATATGAGCACCGAAGAAACTTTTAAGTTTATCGAGCTATATCAAGCTGAAAACTGTCTGAGGAATCCTAGAAATAAATATCACAAAAAAAAAATTAAAATATATTAAAAAATATATATATATATATATATAGAAGAAGGGTAGTCTCGTGACTGGACTAGTTGAAAATAACTATGAATTTGAAATAAACTTTGTAGAAAGGATATTCCTTGAGGTTGCAGTCAAAATAATGGCCTATGAGAAAAGAAAAACTCTTTAATATTTGAACAGGCACAATAAAGTGTTTAAATTAAGTATCTAAAACAATATGTGCGAGTGCCATTGTTTAATTTTTATATATATATTACTAGTAGTGGGTCATAGTGATATGATTTTGAAAAGTTCCTCAATCACAAATGGTGATTAGTTCGTTCTTCACTTAACCTCACCTTAGTAAGTTCTATAGATTTGTTTAAAATCGTATTTCACAATTGTGTTTTCTTTTTCTCCACAGTGTCTTGATAATGAAAATAAACTTTTTCGAAAGCTTGACTAAATAAAAAATAGTTTTCTTTCTCATAGGTGGGTATTTTGATTTGAAAGTTCCTCAATGGTGATTATTTCCCTTTTTCAAGTTTAACTCCTTAAATTCATAGTTATTTAAATCGTATTTCAATTGTGTATTATATATATCCAGCTGTATGATAATAAATAAATTTTAAAAGCTTGACTAATTTAAATAATTTGTTCTATTGAGACTACTGTAAATGGATACTGTAAAACTAATTGGATATCTAACCTACCTAAAATACCTAGGTACCTGTCATTAAGATGATGATTTTATTTATCACTTCAGATAAATGATTCTTGGAATCGTATAGCTGACACGATGGGTGTGCCAGTACCTGAACTAAAAAAGAAAAAAGATAACCTACTAGCTACATTCAGGCTAAATCTAAAAAGAAAATTATCTTCCATTAAGTCAGGGGCTGGAGCTGAAGAAGTTTACCAGCCAGTCTGGATATTTTACGACGTGAGACGACTGAGAGACGACTGAGAGACGACTGGGAGACGACTGAGAGACGACTGAGAGACGACTGAGAGACGACTGAGAGACGACTGTCGAAACACATGTCGAAATGTTTTACTATTTCTTAAGAAATTGTGCAACAAGACACAGGTCATTGTAATTAAAGATGCTTTGGCGACATTCAGTGGCATAGGCTTTTCGAAAATTCTAAATACGCTAGACATTATTCCAAAAGTATTTTCGACTGCTACTCGTGAACTAGATAGTTTTTGATTGAATAATCTCTCCGGAGTACCAATAGCATGATGCCCAAGAAATGGCTTCATAATATGTGTATTCAGCGCAAATGCTGCATCAGCTGAAAAGACATATGGTAAGTTAATGTCAATATTTGGAAAGCGACTAGGAGGTGGCAGGTTGATAGCGTTTGTGTCATTTTTTTGCTTTAAAACACTTTGATTATAGACTCCACCGTCGCTAATCCGTCCTGGACAACCTATATCGACAAACATAAAACAGCAGTCACTATCAACTAGTGCTAAGAGTACAATACTAAAATGTCCCTTATAATTAAAGTACTCCGATGCGGAGTAAGGTGGCGGTAGAATCATATGTTTCCCATCTAAAGCGCCGACACAGTGAGGAAAATTAAATCCTCTTGTCTTTGAAAGCCAATCATCTGTAGTTTTAGGCATCTGAAAACAAAACAAAAGTATTATAGGAACTTTACTTAAATAAATTATTTTCAAACTTGCTAGTTAGCTCTTTACTTTCTTTAGATTTATTTATATATTATTTTTTCTTTCCCAGACGCAACCTGTTGTGAATGAAGATTCCAACGTACGGGCTAGTGACATCCCACCAGGAGCTAAAAAAGGCGACGATGACGACGCCGACGTCCTTGCTACCCCTCAAAATAACCCAATTATTCATGGGCAAAAACGTCGTGCTTTTAATCCGCCTGAATTGCAGGAAGCCAGTAGAAAAATGAATACTGCTTCAAACACATTAAATAGCGCATTGACCAGTGAACAAAGCTTGAAAGAAAAAGACCAATGCGATTTATTTTGTAGAATGTTGGCAAAGCAAATTAAGGAATATCCAAAACTTGAAAGAGACGAAATAATGTATGAAATTCATGATGTTATGATGAACAGACGTCGTCGGTACAATAGTATGATGCAAAGCCGATCATATACTGTTTCTTCTCCTTCACAAGTCGTACTGAGTCGTCCTAGCACTAGCAACAGTGTGTATTTATCAACACCATCACCGAATTTTGTATTTGATGACTCTCCCTATTCGGTTGAATCGAATCCACAAAATGAGGTCAACCAACATAATATTAACATTTTATCACAAGAAGTTATTATACCATCAACAAGTAGAGCAGTTTATGAAAACTTCGGAAATATAGTGAATAATAATTAAGAGAAACATAATTTTTTCAAAAAATACTTTCCAATGTAACTTTTTCAGAAACTATTTATTTTTTATAAACATTATGTAAACTTTTTCAACAATAAATAAATATTTTGGATTAAAGTAATGTAGTTTACCTTCACCAATCCTTTAAAACGTCATTGAGCGCCAAACATACTTCAGGAACAATAATAGATATAATTTGGCTAGAAATTTTAAATAGATAATGCAAGCTTCTGTAGCTATCTCCAGTAGCTAAGTATCTTAATGTAACTGCCAGGCGCACTTTCACTGGTATTGCATCCCTCCAATCCGTATCTTTTTTAGCAACCATTGGAGATATCTTTTGCAGAAGGTATTCAAAATCGCTGCATGACATTCGAACAAAATTACTAAATTCTCCAGATGGCTCCATACAAAGTTCTGCAAGCTGGTTATCCATGCTATTCCTGTAAAAAAAAGTGTTATATACAAGTTGATAGATTGATTTAGGGTAGGGTGAAGTAAGTTTTGGGCAATAAAGGAAGAACCTACAATCTTCATTGATTGATTCGAAAGTGTTGAATCAAATCCACTTACTTTGTTCTGTTTCTGTGTATAGCCAGCATCCACCACCTCCTTTTTTCCATTTCTTTTTAATAACTCTACTGCGATGCACATTCAAGTAGTAGTTAAAAGTACTGAATATATAAATAAATAGCTGCGGTCTCAATATCCATTACGTTAGTGCGAGTTGCGTCCGTCACGAATGAACATAGACTGATCGACCTACAGACGTGTGGACAGCTCGTGGAAATTCATCTGCGGATGCATCCACTAGAGTCCGCGGACGCATCTGCAGACGTGTGGAGGAGCCTTTACGAAGATGAGAGACAAAGAATTTTTCAAACTGTTCAGCACCATCGATCTCAATACACATCTTGTAAAAAATCACCAATATATTGACAATGAATCAATCTAACGATTCATTTTTCTGCTTTCATTAATAATTTATTGGTATTGTTGTTTTTATTTTTATTTAACATTTATTATTGTTAATATAATTCGAACTATTACAATTTAATAAATTGTTAATAATTTATAAATTATTTAAGTGTAATTGTATTCATAAGTTTTGTGCAGAAACTCGTGAATCCATTGGTTATTAAAGATTCTTGAAATATAAGCTTTTATAATGTAAGATATTCATCATATCCTACTTTCCTAGCCTGAAAAAAATGTATTGAACCAAACATATAATATTACAGAGAAAGAAAACAATATATTAACAAGTTTGAATCAATGATCAGCCAAAATTTCACGGAAAAATCAATTCAAGGCTTAATATCTCGCTTAATATCCATAGCTCTTGTTATTTACGAAATAAATGCGGAACAACGCGAATTTTATGGAAATATCAGGTTCAGTGGGCCCTACTGCCTCGCCAGTGTGAGTTACAACTTTGCCGCAATGGGCACTTTCGTAGAGCGTTCAATTCTGAGAAAAAACCATCTTCGGTCAAAGCGATCCCATGAAATGCCGCTGAGCTAAAGGAATTTAAAAATAAAGAATCAAAGTTTTCGTGTATTTTTAATGGGAAATCTTCACACGCCTTGGTCGAGGACTTCAGGCAAATTCAGGAATTTTGGTATCAAAATTCATGGGAAAAAAAAAAAATCAATTATATATATATATATATATATATATATATATATATATATATATATATATATATATATATATATATATATATATATATATATATATATATATATATATATATATATATATATATATATATATATATATATATACTAGCTGATACCCCCGACTTCGTCCGCGTGGAATTTATATTTTTTGTTATGTTTCACTTTGTCTCCTTCTATCTAGCTTATGCCTGTGGCTTTGGCAGCTTCCCTTTATCCTGTTTCCCGTTATCTCATTCCTCGTTATCCACCTCACCCATTATACCGTTTCCCGTCATTCCGTTTCCCGTTATCCCGTTTTCCGTTATCCCGTTTTCCGTTATCCTGTTATCCCGTTTCCCGTTATCCCGTTATCCCGTTTCCCGTTGACCCATTATCGCGGTATTATGTTATCCCGCTATCCCGTTTTTGCTTTTCGCGTTATCCCATTAGCCCCTTTTCCTGTATGTATTTCATCCCCTTATGATGACGGGAATAGAGTATGTGATAATAAAACCACATTTCTTCATAACCAAGTACAACCAATAGAAGGTGAGCTCCCATTTCAAGTATATTTATGTATATATATATATATATATATATATATATATATATATATATATATATATATATATATTTATATATATACTATAGTGCCGCTGGACCGTACCGTAGTATTGCGCACTCGGTTTGTCATCGTCGCCAGAATACCTCGCAGATGGTAGATTTTTTCCTACTTACTTGACACTTATCGTCATATTTTGGACAACTCACACAATATCTTTATAAATTATAGCCTATGTGTTATTCTGATGTATAAGCTATATTATTGTAAAGTTTCATTAAAATCCATCCAGTAGTTTTTACGTGAAAGAGAAACAAACATACTTACAAACTTTCGCGTTTATAATATTAGTAGGATATATATACTTCTGATACTACCTAATAATATAAGAAATTGCCTTTTTACATATTTCAACAAATGTATCAATATATACCTGTAACAATATTGTACAAATATGTCCTTTTACATTAACTTTGATTTTATTTATATAATTTGATCTAACTTTATCGATACTTTTGATTTTAAGACATTGTATTTACACCTAATTTTATCTATATTTCATATATTAAATTCTCATCTTTAAAAAAAATTGAACCGAATAAATCATAGATCTCACGCACAGGCTACATGCCTTAGTGATAATCTCGGTTTATTAAATGTTTACAATTTATCTGTACCGTTTATATTTTTTCATTATTACTCAATAAACTATATATTATTATTATTATATTCCATACGCCCAGGCCACTAAAACGAAAAACTCTAACCTCAAAATTAATAATGACGAATCAGAAAATTCTTATACAGGACCCCACACCCGTTCTAGGGCAAACTCCACTGTTCAATCGGCCACATCATCCATAAATAATATTCAGATACATTCATTATTAAAAATCTCCCTAAAGAAATATCAGAGCAGCGTGAAGCTTTTCGCTCTTTTTCTCGTCGGGATATGATGGGAAACAACTCGTTCAGAGTAACAACAAGCTGGAACAAATAAGCAAAGCTCGAAACGAAGGATCCTATCAGTCTTGCTGAGCTGTGAAAGCGAATCCGACACGTTGCCGGCCACCCTAATATTGAAGTTACTGACTTCTATGCCCAAAAAAAAGCCCCTCGAGAGCAATCGAGGTCTCTTTCGGATGGCCCTAGTTTGTCGTATATAATGGAAGATGTCCCTAAAAATTATAAAGGCGATGAACTAAAGGAACATCTGGCCGAGAATTTGTGGAGAATCATCTCCCGAGCCCGGCAGCAGCCTACCCTGATGGTTCGAGTAATTACGAACAGAACTGAATCATCCACTGATAAAATCGCACACGGCATCTTCCTTTACGGGAGAATGCATAAGTGCGAACCCATTGAAGTACCTGTTGAACCCATTGAAGTACCTGTAGTTCTTAAATTAATCGTTTTAGACCACATGTGTGATAGTTTGTTGGAATCGTTTTATCGGGAGGAACATAGAAATTCCAAGACATACAGGTTTTCCCTTTAATAATTGAGAATCTGATGTCACGTGACCGAAAACAAAAAGCTCATTGGGTAACATAATATCAAAAACAGCTGCACCAATTGCTTTAATTTAATTTCTTGGGGGTTTGATCAGTATAAAAAATTATGATGTCTTTTCAGATAATGATTTATTACATGTCCAATGTTTCAATTGTGACCACAGTCTGCTTGGGGGATTTTTTGGATTATTGTATTGACTGTAGTCACAGTCGAAACATGGATCCTTTCCGATACGAACCAAACCACTGAGAAACAAAAAACCTTCATATATATAAATATATATATATAAATATATATATATATATATATATATATATATATATATATATATATATTATATATATGTATATATATATATATATATATATATATAAATTTCAAATCATTTAAAAAAACTGGAAGTCCACTTGAAATGTTGATGATTGTAGGTTGAAAATTCAAAATAGTTCAAGAAATGGATCATTTGATATGCGCATTTGTAATATTATCAAAATTGAAGGTATAAAATTTAACGAATTATTAGAAAAATTGGCATAGTAAAAGTTTGTGCCCAATGTGAAAACCACAATTTTTTACCTAAATTTTGAATGAATCTCCTTTTTCAAGTCGATTAAAATGGTTCCGTTTCTCTTTATTTCGTTTCGAACAACTAGATAGTACTAATGATATCATATTATAAGTGTATCAAATATGATATATTTGATCCATTCTCTTCCAAATAGAAATGGCAGAAATAGTTTATGTAAATTATAGTTTTTGTGGAATAATCAGAATTGTTCCTTTTTTTACCAATAGAGCAATATGAATATGTCTAATGACTTTTTTAACACTAAACATTTATTTATTTTCATATCTGAGTTCACAATGAAATATTTCAACTAATAGGCATATTTTTTCTTTCTTATAGATTTGTTCCACCATATTTGGTCTGAAGATGGCTGTTGCTCTGGAGAGTTATCCAGATCACCAGTTATCAGACGACCAAGGGATTCTCCTGCAGGAAGCAATTACCGGGGAAATTTTCAAGTGTGAGCCGGGTAAGGGTCCGAACTTCAGGAACAGCTACGTCCACAAGGGCGTGCTGGTCCTGACATGCTCGGATGAAACCGCTAAATCCTGGCTACTTGAGAGTATCCCGACTGATACTTGGGAGGGGCTGTCCTAAAAGTAGGGCTAGCCAAGGACATCCTGAATACCTCCAAGGTAGTGGTATGGATTCCAAAGCCATTTGGTAAAATGGAAACCAAAAGATTCTCCAGCTTATCAAAACCCAGAACATGGGGATAGATACTGAAGAATGGCTTGTCATCAAGAGACAAGAGGAGGCCTCGGGTCTAACTCTTGTCTTTCAAATCGACGAGACCTCCTTGAAGAACCTGCAAGCCAGGGAATTAACGCATTCCTGGTGCTAACGCAGGTAAACTTCAAGCTAGTTAGCCGGAACAGGAACATTCCTGATGCTGCGGGCAGTTCAGCCAACCTGCAGCATAGTAAGGTGCTTCTGCAACCCTGTGCAGAATATTTGCACAGGGCAACACCGACGTGGCCGTAATACAAGAACCATGGCTGGTCAAAGGGCGAGTATCAGGCCTCGGAACATCCAAGGGTAAGCTTATTTATAATCTAAACTGTGGAAACGCCAGATCCTGCATTATTGCCAGGTATGATTTGAAAGTCTTGAATCTGATATAATTCTGTTACAGGGACATATCAGCAATCAATACGACCTACATCAGGCATGGAGTAGAGAGGATAATAGTACTAGCCTCCGTCTACATGCCTTATGACTCAACAAGCCCTCCACCATCAGAACAAGTGAGGGCCTTGGTTAAACACTGTGAGGACCACAAACTCCAGCTTATCATCGGAGCCGATGCAAACGCCCATAACACAGTGTGGGGGAGCACCGACACGAACACAAGAGGTGAGTCATTGCTTGAATTTATTGTCTCCAGTAACCTGGAAGTACTTAATAGAGGCAATGAGCCAACCTTCGTAACCCGTAATAGACGGGAAATCATTGACATCACTTTGGGCTCTTCTTTGGTGGTTCGGCACGTCGGCAAATGGGCAGTATCTGAGGAACCTTCAAACTCAGATCACCGACACATACATGTGGAGATTGGCTATGCCAATGAACCTGCAGTTATGTGTCGGGATCCCAGGAAACCCAACTGGCCGGGGTACCGGGAGGAGCTCAGGCAAATCTCACAAATTTCAAAATGTCAAACCTAACTCAAATACAATTCATGAAATAGAGCAAACCTCCTAATGTTACAGGAGGCCATAATAACTTCATATCATAATAACTGCCCTTTGAAGCGCAGCACCACTAAAGGTACAGTGAGCTGGTGGAACACCGAACTCACATATCTTAGAAACAAAACGCGCAAACTATTCAATCTTGCGAAAAAACTGGTGACTGGGAGGATTATTCCAAAACTCTCACAGAATACAACAAAAAAATCAGAGGGGAACAAAGAAAGTCATGGAGGAAGTTCTGTGAGGACATAGAACAAACCTCAGAAAGAGCAAGACTCCACCGCATCCTTTCCAAAGACCCATCAATCCGTTGGGGACTCTCAAAAAACCCAACGGCAATTACACCAACACTGGGAAGGAAACTATGGAACTCTTGCTCCATACACACTTCCCAGGATCCACTGTCACCACAAATCAAAACCCCAGATATGAAATCCCTGCAAACCTTCATTTGAGGGCCAAAAGGGCAGACTGGGAAGTGGCTAAACGAACGGTAACTCATTCAAAAGTAGTGTGGGCAATAAACTCCTTCAAGCCTTACAAGTCTCCGGGCCCAGATGGAGTATTTCCCATACTACTTCAGAGCGGAGTTGAATATCTAGCACCAGAACTGTGTAGACTGTACAGGCTGAGCCTAGCATTGGGATGGCTACCTCAAACCTGGAAAACTGTAAATGTGGTCTTTATTCCGAAACCTGGACGAGACTCATATGACCAGGCAAAGGCATACAGACCAATAAGCCTATCGTCGTTTCTTCTGAAAGGCTTAGAAAAACTGATAGATAGAGACATAAGGGAAACCGCTCTTGTAGAACGGCCTTTACATCAAAACCAACATGCCTATCTAACAGGAAAATCATGCGAGACAGCACTTCATCAGCTTGTTTCAAGGCTTGAAGAGTTCTAGCAAACAAAGAAATTGCACTATGCACTTTTCTAGACATCGAAGGAGCCTTGACAACACCTCCTTTGAAAGTATGGTCTCTGCGCCACTCGAAGAGGCATTGACGAAACCACCTGCAGGTGGAGTACACTCAATGCTTCATAATAGACTGGTCCAAGCCAACATGTTCGAGGAAACAGAGCAGGTTGAAATTTCAGAGGTACCCACAGGGGGCATACTCTCCCCTTCTGTGGGACATGGTTGTAGACGAACTGCTAATTCTCTGAATAACCAAGGGTATTACTCTCAAGGGTATGCAGATGACCTAGTCATCCCTCATCAAGGGAAAGAATACTCGAACAACCTCAGAGCTAATGCAAAATGCACTGGGACAGTAGAGGAATGGTGTAACAGAGAGAGCCTAAGGGCAAATCCGAACAAAACAACACTAATTCCCTTCACCCGAGAAGAAACATGGGAGATCTCATACCTCCTAGACTATTCGGTGAAACATTACAAGTAGTAGAGCAGGTGAAATATCTAGGGCTGATTCTTGACAAGAAACTAACCTGGAACCCGCATCTTCAACATGTAACCAACAAAAGCAAGATAACCTTCATGATGTGCAGGAGAGCTTTTGAAAACCTGGGGTTTAAACCGAAAGCCATGCACTGGCTTTACACAGCGGTAATAAGACCAAGAATAACTTATGGCTCACTCTTATGGTGGCCAAAACAAATCAAAGACAGGCAAAAATCAACCTTGGGAAAATCCAGAGGCTTGCCTGTCTCTGCATCACGGGTGCAATGAACAGCACTCCAACAGCTGCATGGAAATCATCCTAAACCTCGAACCCCTTGACTTACATGTCATTGAGAGGCCAGGATGAGTGCATACAGACTGAAACAAACAAAAAACTGGAGAATCCGAACAACTGGACATACCAGAATCACTCATGTAACCAACATCGAAGAACTCGAAATGATTTCAGATTACATGCAACCCCTATACTCATTCGAAAACCATTCGAAACACGAATTGATGAATCTGGATGGGCCCCGAGTATAGAATCACAATCAACTGCGGACATAGTCTGGTATACAGACGGTTCAAAGACAGTTGAAGGAACGGAGCAGGAATACATGGGGTAAGGCCAAGAAGGATTACATAATACCACTTGGTAAATACTCCACGATATTCCAAGCTGAAACACATGCTATCATGGTATGCATTCAGAAGAATCTAGAAAGTGGTTATAGGAAAAACACATCTACATTCTATCTGACTGTCAAAGTGCTATCAAAGCACTCAACTCTACACAGATAAAGTCCAAACTGGTCTGGGACTGCCTCCAGAACCTCATCGAGCTGGCAAAACACAACAAGGTCACCTTGATGTGGGTGCCAGGTCATAGAGGCATTGAAGGCAACGTCAAAGCGGACCAGCTAGCTAGACAAGCATCTGAAACGCTATTCACAGGGCCAGAACCTGCACACGGGATTAGCAAAAACCGATGCAGGACCCTGATCGCCGAGTGGATAAAAAGAAGACACCAACAATATTGGGATCAAACTGTCGGGCAAATACACAGCAAAGTCATGGTAGGGCATCCAAACCGGACCCTGACGGCTGACCTTCTGAACCTGAACAGAACGAAGGCTCGTATAATAATAGGTCTGTTGACTGGACACTGCGGCCTAAGAAAACACCTAAACACCATGGGAGTACGCAGGGAAACCGTGGAGTTTAGGCTGTGTGATGAAGAGGAGGAAACAGCCTCTCATATCATCTTCGACTGTGACGCCCTAAGTAGTAGGCGACACAGAACCTTTGGAGAGATCAGCCCGGAAACAGGCATGAATCCGTAGAACCTTATCAACAGGCTTCTTAACCTAATTAAAGGCACAAACCTGTTTGAATGAGGAACCACTGACGACAGAGTGATACAATAGACCCTAGCTGGTCGCAGTGTCAAGGGAAGCTAAGTGCCAACCCTGTCTCTGGCTCGTCAGTCTCAAACCAACCAACCAACCAACCAACCAACCATATTTGGAATATGTGCATCTAATAATTGTTCCATTATCCCATGCATTGAGTTATATCAGAAGAATGTATTTCGATCAGTATGCATACCAGAAAAAAAACGCAGGGGATTTTTCATTTCCATTGGCATCATCTGCTCGATCTACCCCACCACTAAGCTATGAAAATTGTGCGAGGAAGAGGCAACACCTACCGCTACTGGAGCCGGACCTCAGAAATTCTGTTCAAATCCAAAGTGCAGCAAGAAAACTAATTTTTATGTGTAACCAGATCTTTTGTAGCACAGAACAAGAACTGTTTTTATAAATTGCATAAAAAAGTTGATAAAGACCAAGTGTACAAAAATTTAATAAAAGTATAAAAACATTGTTTGGATCCATAATTGTAACCACCATAAGTAGGAGATTTAAGCCGGTTCTGGGCGGATCATCCTTCATGAAAATTCCCGAATTCATTGAGAGAAGAAAAGGTGTTGCCAACGTAAAAAATGAAGACCAATGCTGCTTTGCATGGGCCGTGGCATCTGCATTATTTCCCACAAATAATAAAGTGTCAGAGATGTCATCATATCCACATTATGAGACTGTCTTGAATGTAACAGGTATGGATTTTCCAGTAAAATTACGTGATATAAAAATGTTTGAGTATTTTATTGTTTGAGTACGGTTATTGAGGAGCTTAAAGAAGAAACTGCGGTACTCAAATCGGAAAATGAATATCTTCTACGAAAGTATGACGTAATTGATCAGGAAACCAGGTCGAAAAATTTGCGAATATTCAAAGTTGATGAGAGGCCACAGGAAAATTTATCTGAAGTGCTAATTGGACTTTTTGAATCGCGCTTGTCAATTAAAATCGATCCAAGGGATATTCTTATGTGTACTAGATTGGGAAAAAAGCAAGCTGACAGATCGAGAGGTATCTTGTTGACGTTGAGCAATTTGAATATGAAGCAAACCATTTACAATAAGAAGAAGATGCTTAAGGGAACAGGAATAGTCTTGAAGGAAGATCTAACAGAAAGCAGACTGAAACTTATGGAAGCAGCTATCAAAAAAACATCGCTAAGAAACGTATGGTCCTATAACGGCATTATTTACGCTTTGAAGAACAATATAAGATTTTCAATCAGAACCAAAGATGATTTGGAGAAATTTTTATATATATTTTTGCTTGCAATTCTCTTGAAATAAATAAAATTAAAAACTATTTTCAACTTTTGTTGTTGATTGATTTCTATAATTCAGACAAATGAATTTGAACTGAAATAATGTGAATAAAACATAGAGCTCCAGCAAAATTCTTCCTAATTTTTTCTTCTTTCCGTTTTTATATATATTCTTTTTCTTTTTTAATTTCCTTTTTTTTTTCTCTCTTGTTTTTTGGTGCCAACTCTTATAAAAATATTCTGCTGGTCTTCATAATCTCTCGAATTGAGTGCATACAAGTGTTTTGATCATAGGAAGCAGAAATTTTCTACCTTTTTTTCCTGTACTACATACAATTTGTGTGAAACCTATTGTCTATTTCAGATAATTGCATATTACTATTAATGAAATGAAAATTGCTCACTTGAATATCAGATCTTTATTTACAGGCTTTCAGGAGTTCAAGGAAATTGTATTGGAAAATGATATTGATATTATGCTACTGTCTGAGACATGGTTGGGCCCAGATGATCACTCTGTTGTGGTGGACATTCCTGGATATATGTTATTTCGTAAGGATAGAGTTGGTAGAGGTGGGGGAGTTGGAGCATATGTTAAAGTATCTGTAAGTTGTGAAATCTTGCACATTGACATGGTTATGGGAAGTAACATTGAATATATCTTACTAAAAATGCGAGACAGACATAAAAAATTTATTGTTGGAGTTTTTTATAGACCACCCACCGCTGTAATGGGAGATGTAATAGAAGATATTGAAAACATACTTGCTTCAACCTATCATACTGTTGATTGGATGACGCTCTTAGATTTCAATGTAAATTTTTTTACTTTGGATAATCCGTTAATGCACTGCTTTGAATCTTTTGGTTTTTCACAAATTTTGAATGTTGCAACGAGAACCACTAGCACAACGAGTACGTTACTTGATCTCATCTTCGTTTCAACCACTGATATAGTAAAAAAATCTGGTACATTGCCTGTACATGGAATATCAGATCATGACTTAACATTTTTAGAAGTGGGGATGCCTATCCTCCAAAACGTACCCAAGCTCATTACTTATAGATGTTTTCGGCACTTCAATATCAGTAACCTATTAAATGACCTTCGGGAGCTTCCCTGGGACAATATCACTGTAGAAAATGATCTCGATAAAAAAATTGATATATTCAATGAGTTCATTCTCCTTGCTTTCAATAATAATGCTCCATTTGTTCAAAAAAACGTAACAAAACCACCAGCACCTTGGCTGACGGATAATTTAATAATCTTAAAAAAAGAGAGAGACAAAGCTTTACAAAAGTTCAAAAAAACCAAAAGAGAATGCGATTTTAAAAGATATAAAGAATTGAGAAATTATACTCTCGCGGTAACTAGAAGTGAGAAAAAAGCCCATCTTAATCATGTTCTTCAAATGAAAAATTCTAAAGCTTCTTGGAAAACACTGAAACACTATCGAATCCCGATACCATGAACAACTATTTTTCTACCTACCTGCAGTATGTAACTGATAAATGTGATGAGAAAATTGATTTTTATATTAGGTCAGTTCATAACCCTCCTTTGCAATTTTCATTCAGATTAATAACTGTTGAAGAAGCCAATAAAGCTTTACATAGTATTAAAACGAATGCCTTTGGAGTAGATAATATAAATGCTGAAATGTTAAAATATTGCAGCCCATTCATAGACAAATATATAACACACATAATAAATTGTTGCATTGAAAAATCATACTTTCCAGTTTTATGGAAAAGTTCTGTTGGTATACCTATCCCTAAAAAAGTCATCCCATAGCTTTTACAGATCTCATAATTATTAGTTTACTTCCTACTTTATCCAAAATTGTCGAAAAAATGTTGTATTCACAAATATCTGAACATTTCACTGCAAAAGACTTACTTCCTGATTGCCAGTGCTGTTTTAGACCAGGTAGAAATACTGAAATATCTCTGGCGACTGTAACCGATGATTTATTAACTGCTTATGATGAGGGTTTATCTAGTGTTTTGGTACTACTTGATTTTTTTTAAGGCATTTGATACCATTAATCATGAGTTGCTTTGCAAAATTGAGATTTTATGGCTTTGATGATTCATCGGTGTTTCTGATATGGAATTACTTTTGAGGCGTTCTCAAATAATATCAGTAAATGGATTATATTCATCCAAACTGGATATACTTTCAGGTGTCCCGCAAGGTCCATATTAGGCCCTTGCTTTTATTATATACACTGCTGATATTTTGAATAATATAGAACAATGTAAGGTACAAGCATTTGCAGATGATACACAAATGTATCTCAGCTTTAGTACTGAGGATTGGGTAAATGTCGAAGACATCATAAATAATGAATTGAACAATATCAAGACTTCCTCTGATCAGCACAACTTGAAACTCAATTCTGAAAATCGAAGATACTGTTTTTTGGCAATAAAACAATAGAAACTTATTAAGAGACAATATGACAATCCATATTGACAATTCACCATTAGAAATGTGCGATTCAGCCAGGAATCTCGGCTTAGTGTTAGATGTTGAGATGCGCTTCTCTCTTCATGTCAGGAGTATTATAAGTAAAGCATTTGCATCCTTGAAACTCATTTATAGTGCTCGCCATTTTCTCAGCGTTAAAATGAAACGAACATTATGCGAGTCATTGGTTCTGAGTCACTTCAACTATTGTGATTTCATCTATGGACCTTGTTTAACAAGGGTAGATAAGGACAAGATTCAGAAAGTGCAAAACAGCTGTTGTAGACTAATTTATGGAATCAGAAAATATGATCATATTTTTCAAAAATTTCAAGAATGTAACTGGCTCAACATGGAAAACAGGAGGCAACTCCATCTAGGTACTTTCACACATAAATTTCTCAATGATCCTAACTCACCTGCTCTAGTACGTAAATTCATTCCTAGATCCAAAATACACTCAAAAAATGTCAGGAATAGATCCACCCTGACCATGCCCCAGCACAGAACTGCAATGTTCCAAAAGTCATTTGTATTTAATGCTATTCAGATGTACAATCATTTACCTAATGAATTCAAAATATACAATATTAATAAATTTAAGTATAAATTAAAATATCAACTATTTGAAACACAGCGAAAAATGTCTCGGCCAGCCTTGTAACTTCCTTTATTTATTTAGAAAGTGGTATTCTCAACTTATTCCATATTGTAATATTTATTATACTAGGTGCACTCGTTCATTTCTACAAAAATCGTATTCCTTCTATAATCACCAATTGTGGATCCAGCCAACATTTCCAACATCCCCAAAATATTTCATGTGGCTCTACTGTCGTGTTATTGTTTTTTTTTTCTTTTTTCTTTTCCTTATATATAATTTTTTTTCTTCTCTTGGGCAATTGCCCCTGGTGGTTAAGTGAATAGCTTTAAGGCCGGTCCAGACATAACGTCTTATCGAACGACTTGTCGAATTCGACAAGTCGTATCAATAAAACGTACGTCTTGCATGATCGAAATCAGGTTGAACGATAAGTCGAAAATCTGAAATTGATTCGACAAGTTGGAGCATGGACGAGCGTTCGTTTTGTCGGAACGATATGTATAGGAGTCGCAGTACCTAAATTCCGTTGTTTGGTGACCGTTGACATTTGTGCCAGTTGAGTTGAATTGTTGCAAAGTATTATGTCAGATCTTCGGCAGTGCACTAGACAATTTTAAAGAGTTTATTGAACTCTACAAGACTTTCCC
>JAFIRS010008037.1:0-19988 GCA_018342105.1 Gonioctena quinquepunctata | reverse complement strand
TTTCAGTAATTCTTCGGGGTTTACTTTTTTGGTTTTTTCAAAAAAAACAAGGCACCCCTTTTTAAAAAATCTAATTCTAAACAAATTTTTTTTGTATTATTTTTAAATTTTTTTTTCTTCCATTAAAAATACTGATAGTTATCATGGCCCAACATAAAAGAGGGGAAATTTTAAAATTTTTGTACCAGAACACTAGAAAAAATTTAAACCATTTTCAACAAACGTTGATATTCTTTTAAAATAAAAAAATTGGGCCCAAAATTTTTTGCATTGAAATATAATTATAGTAAGGGGGGGAGGTCCCCGAGGCCGTTATGCCCCGAGAATTTTAATATATAACAAAAAATTTATTTTGGAAAGAAAATGGCCACCTAAAAACCAAATTTTGGTTAACGAATAATTTTTTTTCTGAAAATTTTAAAAAAAATGCATCGGGTTTAATTCCCTCATATAAAGCTTGAAATCACATCATGAAGGAAAAAAAAAAATGCCACCCAAAAAAAAAAAATTATATTCTGGCAGTTGAACTTTTAACTTACGAAGTTACTTCGTGGGGAAAGCCTTTTTTTCAGATAATACAGAAAAAACTTAAGATTTATTATAGCCTTTAAAAAAAAATTTAATTTTTTTACAGTAATTTAAGAAATTTTTTTGTTTTTTTCAATTTCCCAAATTTTAAAAATGAAAAATTTAAAAAAAATATAAATATTTAAAAACATTCACGTCTTAATTTTTTAATTTCGGTATCCAACTAGGGACTGTTTAAATGCTCCAATCTACATTGGTTCCAATTTTGGGATAAAACTAGTGTTATTGATGCCATACAGATTGGTCAAATGTTGGGGCCCAATAATTCAATTTCTTTTTTTTTGACGTTTGGGAAAAATTTCGGCAAAAAAACCCCGAGTTTTTAACCCAGCAACTTTAAAAAATTCGTTGTTTTTCGTTAATCGATCTTGGGGAGTCCGAGTCTCCCCTTTTGGGAACCATGAAAATGTTGTTTTTAAAGGCATTTATAAATATCATTTTAGGTTTTTTCGGGAAACAAACCAAATCCGGTGGTGGGTCTAAGGGGGAAATTTTCGCCCACCCCCCCCTTAACCCCAATTTTATAGGATCCTTCTCTGGACCAGGGCGGGAAAAAAGGGGAGAAAAAGAACGATGATCACGCTTGGTCGCCCACCTTACCTGGAAAGTGGCACATCATTTTCACCATTTAAACCCCCGGTTAGGGGGAAGTATTTTTTCCCTTTGGGCCGAGAAAACGTTCAAAGTTTTTTTTTCTGAGGGGAGGGAGATTCAGCTACCGGGAAGTTTGGGGAGGAGGGAAAAACCCCTTTTTGGGGAGACTTTGGGATCGGGATGGTGACTGACAGGATACCCTGGTTTTCTCGGTATGAAAAGGGACCCCACCTTTTAAAAAACGTGAGAAAACCCTTTTTTTCATTATCCCAAACCCGGAAAACACTATTTTTAAACAGTTTTTTTAAAGCGCCCCAAAATTTTGGACTTTTCCTTCAGGAAAATTTTTTTTAAATTGCTAGTGTCATTGGTCATTTACGTCAAAAATAAAATAATATGTTAGCCATTTCTTAAAAAACGCAAATTTTTTTTATTTTTCCCCAACGGGTTAAATAACTTTTTTTGGGTTGAAAATTTTAAATTTTTTTTTAGTGTTTAAATTTCAACTTTAAAAAAAATCGCATATGCCACAGTGAAAATTTTCGTTTAAAGGGGGTTAGCTGCTTTTTTTTGGGAAAAATTTAACGGGGGTTTTTTTCCTTTTTTTTTATCAATTATCGCGGTGTTTTTTCCCAAAAAAAAAGGGGGTTTGAATGTTTGTCAAAAATTTTTGAATTCAAGTTTAACAAGGGCGTTTCGGGGGGTTTCAAAAAAAACCCCAAAAAAATTTGTCAAAAAAAATTTTCCCGTGTGCCTATTTAATAAAAGGGAGAATTATCAATTGGGACAATTTTTTACTTTTTGGGGGATGCAAAACAAAAAAGGCCAAATCCCTTCCATCGAAAATTAATTTTAATATTGCAAGATTGGGATTTAATATGCAAAAAAGGAACGGAAAAGATAAAAAAAAAGCGGTTTTTTTTAAAAAAATTTAAAAACCCCCCAAAAAAATTTTTAACGAATTCTATTAAAAAAAAAAATTTTAAACCCCTTTAAAACCCACGTTAAAGGTTTGATTCATCACAGGGACGAAATCAAAGTAAAATCCTAAAGCAAAAAACCCCAAAAACAAAAAAAATTTTTGGATCATTTAAAAATCTAAGGTTTGAAAATGGCCAGATTTTTGGGACGAAAATAAACCCGGGAAAAAGGGTTCGAAATTATATCACTTTTTTGGGTTTGAATTAGGGGGAAAAGGGGAAAAACAACCAAAAAAATTTCTTATTTGTATCAAAATAGAAAAAAGGGAAAAAAAACGGGAAAATTTTCGGGAAAAAAAATTCCCCTCTTTTTTTTAAAAAAAACAAGGCGGTAAAAAAAATTAAAGTTGACAGCAAATGGATTACGCCTAAAAAAGAGGAAGATTTTTTTCCCAATACTTTTTTTAAAAAATTAAGGGGAAAAAAAAACCCCCTTTTTTAAAATTTGGGAAAGAGTATTTTTAAAAAACCCCCTTTTGGGGAAAAAAAAAAAATTTTAAAAAAGGGTTTTGGGGATAAGAATGTCCTTTTGGTTAAGAAATTTCCAAAGGGGCCTTGATCCCCCAACAAAAACGTATTAGTAAAAGATGTCAAATGTGAAAAAAATTTAAAATCCCCAAATCGAGCGGGGGAAAGGGGGGCGAATTAAGAAAAAAGGGGAAATTTAAGAAAAAGCTTTAAAAAAAAAAAGGGACAAAACTTTCATCAATAAACCATTTTTAAAATTGCCCAAAAAAAAAATTTTTTTGAGCATTATTCAATAAATTTGGGAAAAAAAAAAAACTTCAACATCTACTAAAAAAAGTTTGGGGGGGGAACCGCGGGAACATAAATTAATTCCAAAGTATAAATTTTCCCCAAAAACTGGTTTTTTTTAAAAATTGTACTTTTTAAAAAAAAATGTTTTTATTTTAAAAAGTTTTAAAAAAATTTTTTATTGATATGTTTTAAAAATTTTTAAAAGGGGGGAAAAATTCCCCAAAATATTGATAGAAAAATTTTTTTTTGGAATTAAAAAAACCACGGAAAAAATGAAGTTTTTTTTTAAAGTCTGACGAAAAAAACTACTTCCCCGGCAAAAAACCAAAACGCGGGGTTTTGGAACTACTTTCGATAGATATTCTAAAAGACCCAACTCAAAAAAAACCCCCCAAAATTTAAAATTTTTTTTTTTTTTCAGATAGATTTACCCTTTTCCCAGTTTTTTAATTGAGAATTGGGAAGTGAATGAGGAAAAAAAGGGGAATTTTTTTCCAAAAAAAATTTTCCACCGAAATCATTCGTAACTTTTTCAACAAATCTTTCTAAATTTTTATTCATTAAATTTTTCCGGAAAAACTCGTTTTTTTTTGGTAAATTTGTTTGAAAAAATTCTAAACTGTTTCCTTTTTAAAATTGACTCGAAAACTGTCAACCAATAACGCCCACCTGTCTTTTTTTTTAATGTTGATATTTTTTCTGTCAAATTTTGGAAAAAAGTTTCTCTTTAAAAAACCCCCAAATTTCCCGAAAAAATCAAACCTTGGGTCAATTATAATGAAAATTTTTAAAAAAATGATTTCACCAGAGGAAGAAATACGTGAAGCGAAAAAAGTAAGTGCAAAACTGCCAAAAAAATCCCTGAGAGAAAAAAAAACCCGTACCTATGTCTATTTTGAACTGGCGCCAACAAAAAAAAAGTTATAAAATTGAGATGATATTTTTTCCGTTTTTTGTAAAAAAAAAAATCAAAAGCTTCAATTTTTATGGAGTCAATTTTAAATTTTTAAAAAAAGTTGTCCAGAAAAAAGAAAATGAAATGTCAAAAATTTTTAAAAACTACTTTTTTTCCCCAAACAAAAAAAGGTTTAACACACCGAAAAAACCCAAAGTATTAACTGCTGATCAAACCCCCAAAAAATTTCCCCATACTTGAAGCACCAGACGGGGTGGTTATTAAGAAAAAATTTTTAAATTTTTTGGGGCATATTCGGTGCCTGCCGAAGAGATTATTTTGATTCGTCTTTTTTTGGAAGAGGGGGAAGATGGGGGCGGGGTTTTTTTTGATAGTACCCTTCGAGATGGAAAAAAATGAAAAATCAAAAATTTTAAAATTACAAAAGGGTCCCTTTGATTTTTTGCACTTTTCGAAATATATTAATCTAAGCCCCACACACTTGAAAAAAAATATTATTTATTGGTATCGAATGGTAGATTTTTTGCCCCAAATAGGTGTCATACAATCATTACAAAAAAAGCAGATTGCTGAATATCTGAACCTAAAAAATAGAAGAATACTGGACACGGTTTTAAGACGATTTTAAAATGGGGGAAGGAGTTTTTGCTTACATTAATAAAAAATGTTTAAAAAAAAAAAAAAACCCCCCCTTTTTTTAAAAAAACCCGGATAAAAAAAAAAAAAAAAAAATTTATTTAAAAAAAGTGGGGTGCATGTTATCCCCTTTTTCGGTGTGTAATGAAAATTAATTTAAATACCAGGGAAAAAATTTTTTTTTTCTTATTTTCTTTTTTTATCTTTTCAAAAAAAATTTTTTTATTTTCAAAATTTTATTTTTTTCCTAAAAGGGGTTTTTTTATTTATAAAAGCGTTTTTTTTAATTTTTTTTCATTTTTTTATAAATTTTTTTTTAAAATTTAAAAAAAAAATAATCTTATCAAATTAGATAATCATAATCTCCGGGCCCCAAAACCCCCATACCAATTTTGAATAGAATCGACCAATCACAAAATCGGGGCCCCCCTTTTAAAGCCGCCGTCTTGAATTTTTTCCCAAATTTTTACAAGAGAATCATAATATTCGACCCCCCAAAAACCCCCCCCCTTTCCAATTTTGAAAAGAATCGGGCCATAAAAAAAAATTCGGCCGCCATTTTAAAGCCGCCATCTTGAATTTTCAATTTCACAGAAGAATCTAATATTTGAACCCCCAAAAAAACCCCCAAAATACCAATTTCGAATAGAATAACCATAATCCCCCCAAAAACCCCCATTTTAAAGCCGTAAAATTTTAAATTTTTTTAATTTTTTTAAAAAAAAAATAATTTCGCCCCCAAAAAAACCCCCCCATATAAATTTTTTGAATAGAATCAGCCCCATAATCAAAAAAAACCCGGGCCCCCATCTTGAATTTTCCAATTTTACAAAAAAATTAATTTTCCCCACCCCAAAACCCCCACATCCCCCAATTTTTTTTAGAATCAGAAATAATCACAAAACCTAAAGGGCCTTTTTTTAAGCCGCCATCTTGTTTTTAAATTTCAAAAAAAGAAATCATAATATTCGCCCCCAAAAACCCCCCCCATACCAATTTTGAATAGAATAAAACCCTAATCAAAAAACTCCCGCCTTTTTTTAAACCCCATTTTGAAGCCCCATCTCAAATTTTTTTAATTTTAAAAAAAAAATAAATAAATTTCCCCCGCCCCCAAAAACCCCCCAAAAAACCCCCAATTTTTTAAAAAAGGGAAACAGACCATAACCCCAAAAAAAACCCCCCGCCTTTTTAAAAACCGCCATCTTGTTTTTTCAATTTTAAAAAAAGAATCAAAAATATTCAAAAACCCCCAATATCAATTTTTTAAAAAAGAATAAAACCATAATCAAAAACCCCCCCCCCCATCTTAAATTTTTCCCAAAATTTTTCAAAAGAATCAAATTCCCGACCCCAAAACCCCCTACCCCCCTTTGAAAGAACCGAAACCCTAATCACAAAAACCCCGGGCCCCTTTTTAAGCCGGGCCCTCTTGAATTTTTGAATTTTACAAGAGAATCATAATATTGACTTCAAAACCCCCCAAAAACCAATATTGAATAGAATCAGGGCCATAATCACAAAAATCGGGCCCCCATTTTTTAAACCCAAGGAAACCGGAAAATTTCAGAAATGCATTTTAAAAAATAATTTCCAAGACGTAACCATTGTATACCGAATGCTTAAATGACCCCATCTAGGGGGAGCAAAACAAAAAATTTTTTGATTGCCCCAAAGCCACAGTCACAAAAGGGGAAAGGGGAAACCGTTTCACCAAAACCCAAAAAACCGTCGTAAATTTGACACGTCCAAAAATCAAAAAAAGAGAAATTTAAAATTGAAAGGGATAAACACCACCCCCGCATCATAACTGAGGTAAACAATTTTTATAAATCACCGGAAATGAAATTTTGAAATTCAAAAAAATCCAGCAAAAAAGTCACATTTTACGACCCAAAAAACCTAAGTCCGCCTACTAGGGTCCCGTGGGGCGATTTTTGGTAAAAGGGGGTTTGTCAACAATTTTTCATTTTCAATTGGTTCGTTGTTCTTTCAGTGAAACAAAAAGATGTAACCCCAAAGTAAGGTTAGAAAAGCGTTAAATTTTAAAGCAGATCCCCCTTTCCCGTAATCACCTTTTTATTATACGAAAATATTTCGGGGAACATGTCACTGCGGTATAAAAGTCAGTCGAATTATAGTATCTTATAATAATAATGAGATTTTCCCCAACCCAGTGTAGTTAACTTCAGCAAACATAAAAAACTCAGCTGTTTCCAAATCAAGTATTGAAGCCCTAGTAAAACACGAGTGAACAGTATATTTTTCCACAAATTGCCTATTTTCCACAAATTGTCAAAGCTTCCAAAACAGAGATAATACAACGGGGTTCAGCAATTTCAATGGTTCACGATCACTTAGAAAACCATAGCCGTAGTAAGCGAATAATACTATACCGGGCGAATTAATTAGACTAACCGATTGACGCGGAAGAAAACAGCAGTAATAATAAATTCAAATCTAATTGCCGTTTAAAACTACTCCAGTGAATAAGTGTTAAACAGGGTGAGTCTCTATGTTTGTTTTTCTATATTTATGTTTATGGCAAAACTCAACCTTTCCAAATGTGAAATGTGACTATAAAGTATCTCAATAGTTTCAAGATTACAAAGATCTCAAAAGAGAATTATTGTTAGCTGTTTGTAGCAATTGATTTCAAGATTGTTCTTCTAGTAAAATTAGTTCTATTGTGTAGCCAACGGCAGAATTATCTGCCAATACGCTACTTCGTTTTCATTGTAGAATATTGTTGCTCTATCATACGTCCATAGACGATTGATAGAATTGTGTCAGTTTTATTAAATATATATATACATTCTTAACTTTATGAGGCTATTATTTTATCAAATCATTTTAGTTCGAATCTTCTGAACGGTAGTATTTCCGGAATAAACAGCCCATGTTCCGGTATTTAAGAGAAATGAACTCAGATCTGAGCCGCTCCAGACCTAGTTTCAGTATCGACCTCTTCAGACAGTCGATTGCTCTAATACTGTTTTCCAACCTAACGAATAATGTCTGGTATTACAGGTGTGGTGAGTTAGTTCACAACACCCTGAGTCAGGGCAAAACAATTGATGTCAGGTGTGTGAGTAATAATTGAGGAAGTACATTAACGCATATATGATATTTTCCAAAAAAAAGTGTCAAACAAAATTGAAGTTGAATTTTTTAATAAATATTTTATTTTCTATTTTACAAATAAGTGTCAGTGGTAAAAAGACTAATTTGAACAGAAGTAAATGAGTAGAAAGATTGTGAAAATAGTTTAGTATAATATCGTTGTTATTTGCAAAACACGATTTTGGGGAAAAAATAAATATATATAGCGTTTATACCGATCAAAACTCAGGAAGTATTCGAAAAGGCAATTGAAGTTTCATTTTAAATCAATGGAGATTTTATCAAAATAATTAAATCATGGAAACTCAGACAACAGTGCCGAGGGTTAGATATGAACCGCAAATTAGTATCACTTTGGATAATATTCCTTTTTATAATGGTACCACAGAAATCAAAGATTTTATTCGTGAAATTGAGGATTTGGCAGCTGTAGCAAAATGGACAGACAGTCAAATAAGTTCTATAGTTAGATTGAAATTGAAAGGAATCGCTAGATTATTTATTGAAGCAGAAGATAGTTTACAAAATACCGACAACTGGCAATTAATTAAAAAGGAATTATTGAAGCAGTTTAGCAAATTGAAATTACCTGGAGAAGCACAAAAAGAATTTTGAATTGTTATCAGAAAACGAATGAATCAGTTAGGAATTTTTTCATGAGATTAAAGATATGTGCAGCGAATATAAGGTACCTCACAGGAAATAATAGAATTGACAATGTATTAGAGCAAAAATACGAGCAGGATATTTTGGTTCAATTTGCCATTGGATTGTTAGATCCTGTTAGAAAAAAAGTTTTATCGGAAAGTCCTGTCAGTTTAGAAGAAGCCATCACATTAGCAGAAAAAGAAGAATTAATTGAGCAAATTACGAATACACCGAATATGAATTTCAGAACTTTCAATGCGAATATAATATTGTGCACACATTGTAACAGAAAAGGTCACACAGCAGGAGATTGTTATATGAAAAATTGCGTATGCCTAACATGTCAAGAATTCGGACATATGTCATATCGTTGTCCAAATAGAAATAGTTTTCAAAATAAGAGATTAAATGATTCAGGAAAATGGTTTTCCAACTACGCTAAGGAAAAACGATTTAAAAAATATGGAAAAATGAATAAATATAGAAAAGAATTTTCTAACAATTCGAAAGAAAATAGATTTCGATCTCAGGGAAGCAGGAATGAACGTGGACATACAGGAAATGGTTATCGAAATTTTAGGAAAATAAATTATAAAAAGCAAACAGGAAATAGTTGAGCAAAATAAAAAGAAAAAAAAAAAAATATAAAGATAAAGAAAAAATGGCAGCTGTCAACAAGCCTCAGATGAAGGCTACAAAAACTACTTTTTAAATAGTGAGAGGCAAGAGGAAAATATACTAATCGACGATGAACAGAAAAATGTAATTAATTTGGAAGTAGCAGAAATTTTGAGGCATATATCCATAGATATAAGATCTCAAGTATCAGTGGCTCATATTAATATTGTTAGAGGTATGAAAATAAATTATGATTTGCCGTATCACCTCAGAAAGGGACAAGGAAATTTCACTCAGTATATTGGCTCGGTTATATTGCCAATCAAAATAAAGGAAGGAAAAATACTGAAACATGAATTCTTAATATTGAAAATGATCATCGTAGTACTGAAATAACACTGGGATTAGATTTTTACAAAAACATAACGTGCAAATTGATTGGAGAAAATCAAATGTATTTATCAGGGGAAATTATCGAGTTGAAGAAGAAAATCCAAACATATGCCAAACGAATCGGATGACGAACAGAGGAAGTTGCAAAAGAGATTTGAAGAAGTAGAAAAACGATTGAGAGATGTCAATATCATGATGAACGGTTGGATGAGTTCTGTAGAAAAACTAGAATTGAAGAGGGAGGGCCCGCCCAAATCAATCCGCGAAGTATTCTTAAACAGAGTTTCATGCCATGAAACGAGACGTACAACTTCGAATCAAATAGAGATATCAGGGACCGGTGATTTAATTGTGACACCAGGTTTAGAAAAAACAGTTTTTGAAGAATATGGAAAATCGTCTGGAAAAAGCGAAAAACAAACAAGCGACAACGAGATGAGGATTTAATGGTGACTTTATCTCCAAGACAAGAGAGAAGAGATGCATGTAGAAAAGTGCCACATATGGAAAATGGAAAAACCGACGCACCCTGTACATTAGGACCGATAGTCACACGTGACAGTCGACAAGTGGGAATGCATACGTATAGGTACGAGCATTTCCTGCCTAAAGAAACGGAGAGATGTAACGGAACATTGCCCATACAGCACTACAGCGAGGATGAAGAAAATTATAGTCAGAAAATGGAAAAAGTTGGTATGAAAGCTTTTGAAAGTGAAAATATTCCCGAAAGTAGCCAGACATATTCAGGGAGAACGGAAATTGCAACAGTTAATGCATCAAGGAATCAAGGAAAGTGATCGATGTAGAAAATAGGAAATCATTGGAAGATAGTTTGAGAGATAGATACAAATCACCCGAGGGAGATGCTCTATCCACCAGGAAGTTGGAATCTGCCAAGTACCTAGGAATGACAGTCGCCAAAGATAAGATTTTTTCTACAGTCGTAAATCAGAAGGATGAAAATTTCTTGCCTAAGGACAAAATTCTACCGCCCAGATTTTTGAATGTATGTAAAGTTCAAGCAAAAAGTATAGTGAACTCCGAAGATACGAAATTACGAAGTATTGCAGAAAATGGATTTTTAACGGCGAGAAAACGAAGTATAGTAGAAGATTTTAATATGGATACGAAAGTGAAGAAAGAAATAAACCCCGAAGTGAAAAAGATTAGAACTTTAGCCAGACAGAAAGGAAAATCTAATTTAAAAAAGACATCGCACGTTAATTTTGAAATCCAACCAGTGGACGAAACAAAAAAGTCAAATAATAACCGCTGATCGATTCTAATTGCCGTTTAAAACTACTCCAGTGAATAAGTGTTAAACAGGGTGAGTCTCATGTTTGTTTTTCTGTATTTATGTTTATGGCAAAAACTCAACCTTTCCAAATGTGTATGTGACTATAAAGTATCTCAATAGTTTCAAGATTACAAAGATCTCAAAAAGAGAATTATTGTTAGCTGTTTGTAGCAATTGATTTCAAGATTGTTTTTCTAGTAAAATTAGTTCTATTGTGTAGCCAACGGCAGAATTATCTGCCAATACGCTACTTTCGTTTTCATTGTACGAATATTGTTGCCTATCATACGTCCATAGACGATTGATAGAATTGTGTCAGTTTTTATTAAATATATATATACATTCTTAACTTTTATGAGTGCATTATTATTTCATCAAATCATTGTTTGGTTCGAATCTTTCTGAACGGTAGTATTTCCGGAATAAACAGCCCATGTTCCGGTATTTAAGAGAAATGAACTCAGATCTGAGCCGCTCCAGACCTAGTTTCAGTATCGACCCTCTTCAGACAGTCGATTGCTCTTAATACTGTTTTTCCAACCTAACGAATAATGTCTGGTATTACAGGTGTGGTGGGTTAGTTCACAACACCCCGTAGTCAGGGCAAAACAGTAATTTTATCAAATTATAATTATGATATTGAATTTGTACCCTCACAAAAAAACTATGCGGATAGTTTATCCCGGTTACCGGAGAAATCTCAGGATGTGATATGGGAAGATGTTGATGTTAATTTTTTGAATTATTTCTCTGAAAACAATAATTTTCCAATTCAATTTTCGACGTGCAGAAGGAAACTTTAAAGGACCCATGCCTTTCGAAAATAGTTGATTTTGTTCGTACTGGTTGGCCACAGAATGAGGTACTAGAAGAAATAAGACCTTTTGTCAGAATTAAAAACGACCTGAGTATTGAACAGGAATGTTTGATGGAATAACAGATTGGTTATACCCACAAGTTTGAGGAGACATATGTTGGATGATCTCCATTTCTCTCATATGAGGGTGGTTGAGATGAAGAGTTTGGCAAGATCCTACTTCTGGTGGCCTGGACTTGACAAAAGTATTGAAAAAATATGCAACACTTGTAAAATTGCTCGCTACATAAAAAAATCCGGATAATCATTGGCCTTGGTCACCAGAGGTTTGTTCTCGAATTCACTTGGATTTGATGGGGCCATTTTTAAATAAATATTTTTTGATTGTTATTGACTCACACTCTGAATGGATAGAGATTTATCCAATGAACTCTATTTACATCAAAATTGTCAATTGATATTCTTCGTTCTACCTTTGCGCGTTTTGGTTTACCGCGACAGATTGTAACAGATAATGCAACCACATTCACGTCGAATGAATTTCAAACGTTCTTACTACAAAATAATGTCAAGCATATCACATCTCCGCCGTATCAACCTTCTTCGAACGGAGCAGCGGAAAACCCCGTGAAAACGGTTAAAAACTCATTGAAAAACGCCCTGGGTAAAAATAGCACTTTGGATCTTAACAAAGCTATAAACAATTTTCTTTTTGACTTTAGAAACACGAGTTATTGTACTACAGGGGTAAGTCCCGCATATCTTATGTTCGGTGGGAAATTACGAACTAGATTCGATATATTGCTTCCGGAAAAGGAACATACAAATGAAAGCTTGAAAGATCGTGTCCTCAATAAGCAGCAAATACAAAGAAAATACCATAGGGATGAACGATTTGTGGAATTTGCTATTGATGATGTAGTAACTATGAAAGATTATAGGAATATTCGTAAACCTAGTTGGGTAAGAGCAATAATTCATAAAAGAATAGGAAAATCCATATATCTTGTTAGAATTCCTGATTTAGATAATGTTATTTGGAAACGCCATATCAATCAAATGAGGGCCCCCTTTCTATTGTCAGAAAGGTTGCTGGAACAATTTTCAGAAAATGAGGAAACAGGTAATGTCCAAATGACATTACATGTCCCCTGTGTAAATAATAGTCCTAGCGAAATCAGTGATATAAGTAGCGGTTTAGTGGGTAATACTAGTACGGGAGTGCTCAGTGATAATAAGACTATTTTAAGTGATAGTGACACTATTTCAAGCCGCCCTAAGAGAATAATAAAACCAGTAAAACGGTTGAATTATGAATAATTTTCATTTTTGTTTCTGTTCATATGAAAATACATTTATTTATTCATATATTTTTCTTGGAAATTTTAAAGGGGAAGGTATTGTAGTATATTGTAAAATGTAACCAAATTGGTAGATGACGGTTTAGAATAAGTGCGCATGACTTAAGTGGCGATTCAAATGTGGAACGCCAGTTCATGTCGGGTACTCATGGTGTTTGTACATTCAATTGTAATATATTTAGTTTGAGTGTGAAGAGTGTTTTCCTTTATGGCAAAATCCTAAATAGGGAAACCTCGAACATCACACTCTCCGTCAATAGATTCAGCACCTCTAGTTTCCCAGCATGGTTCACACCCGAATAGATATTTTTTTAAGGAAACCCAAGCATTGTAAATCATTGTAAAAATTAATTAACAAAAAATTAAACCGACGAAATACGGAACTGAAAAGTAAAAAATAAAATAAACCTTCTTAGTCTCAATAACTAAGCTTCCAAACTAATGTAAGTAACTAATTTTGAGTCGGCGCCAAACGAACAAGAAAATGAATTAGGTAAGGCGTAAAATGCGCGGTGACATTCTGATAATTTTTTTGAAGTAATTTAATGATCTTCGTTGATTGTTCGTTTGGCGCTGACTCAAAATTAGTTACTTACATTAGTTTAGGAGCTTAGTTATTGAGACTATAAAGGTTTATTTAATTTTTTAGTTTTCAGTTCCGTATTTCGTCGGTTTAATTTTTTGTTAAAAATTTCTTATTTTTCAATTTTTTGTGGCCGAAATCTACTAATTACTACCTACTTGTTTTTTGATTACTTCCAAAATACTTACTTGCCCACCTTACTTACTTCAACTATTACCAGTTAAATAATATGATTATCTACTTTTGCTATTTGTTGTAATTTGAATTATTTTTGTTGTTCTGGTTAGTTTATTCCATTACTTTGTATATCATACCATCCTCTCATAGAATATATTTATTGTGATAATGACTCTAGCGATATGTCATTGTCAACTACATTTGTGTGCCAATGTTCACAAGTGAAAAATCAATTATCCCCCATTTTTCTACCCGTAAGAGTAGATAATTTCATTCGAAATCCAAATATGATCAACTATGAGGTATACCCTATCTGATAAAAAAAGAATCATCCAAATCGAAGATCCCAGTACAAAGTTATAGCTGATAGAATCGGTTAATCGGTTAACGGACCAGAATTCAGAGGGTGATCAATATCCTTCATTTTGCTATCCTTAGGGGTGGATTTCATCTTTCAAATGGGACCAACTTCGAAGTACACCCTATCCACTGAAAAAAGAATTATCGGAATCGGACGTCTCAGTAAAAGGTTATGCGTGATCATACATAAAAAAAATAAAAAAAATTAAATGTACGCGTCGACTAGAGAACCTCCTCCTTTTTGGTTTCGTCGGTTAAAATTGGAAAACGATTGCCTTTGAAGTTAATTTAGTCGCTGAAACAATCGAAATTGATTATGAGTTACCGCTTCCACCAAAGCCCAAAACAGAATTTTTTTATGAAATAAATAATGAAAATCAAGTGGTGCTGCCGGAAGACAATTTACTACTAAATTTAAATTCGCGATATGAGGCACTCATTCAGTATTTTGGATTTTTGTGAAATTTCAAAATGTCGAAGGAAGAAATAGATGAAGCATGCAGTAATTTTGCTTCTACATATTCGGGGGACGTTATCATCGATCTCAGTGAAGAAATTAATATCAAAACATGAAACCCCACAAGAGGTTATCTTGAAGGATGGAAGATAGTGACTTTCAGTCGCAGATGATTCCTCATCTGATTTTATTACATTAGCCGGGGAAGTAGTTGTTTTATGTTAGATATCTACAAGAATAACTCTGAAAAATATTTTTATCTTCATTTTCTCTTATGTTAATAACTCAAAATGACTGCCGTAAGGACTATGACCTTCACCGACTCCCCAACTACGTATACAATGTCAGTGGAAGGAATTATATACAAAAAAAGATATTTTCACCCCGAGAAGTGATGGTTCGGTGTAGATATCATGATTTGATGCAGAGAATGATGAAATATAACCAATTAACGGCCATGAATTTCCCAATCCATATGAAATATAACCAATGAACGGCCCTGAATTCCCCAATCCATATGAAAGAGTGGATTATTCTACTGAAGATATTCTTTGAGTTTTCGAAAGGTGTACGTTACTATTTTCAAGAAACTTGAAGGCATTCCATCAAAATACCCTCTAATAATGATGAAATATCTTTAATTTTCATAGAATCAATTAAAATGATGAAAATAACAATTTCAAATATTATATCGAGTATTTTGTTCTCAATAAAATCGAAAACTGATAATTCCTTTTTTCTTCATTTTTCAGACCTGAATTCCCAATCCATATGAAAGAGTGGATTATTCTGCTGAAGATATGGAAAATTGTTTCATTCTTTGAAACTTTAAGACATTTCATCAAGATACCCTCGAATAATGATGGAATATCTTTTAATTTCATAGAATCAATGTCTAAATTGATAAAAATAACAACGATTTTTATCGTGAATTTTCCAATTCATAAAAAAAAAGTTGAGAGGTGTCAAGGGTCACCCGGATGGAACGAAGTTCTTTTCGATTAATTAGTAAAGGAATTGTAATAAAATTTAATTTTTTTTAAGTTATAATAATATTTTTTTTATTATTAACAAATGTAATGTAATATAAACTTAATCAGTAGGCTCAATTTTAGTACATACGCATTGATATTGTAATATTAAAATATAATTTGCTTTTAAATTTATTGAAGTTATGACGCGTACACTTGCTAAACACACAATAATGGAGATATTATAACGCGTATGACTTGGTTAGCACAATAGTAAAGAGAGGTTATAATACGTACTTGCTAAAAATACATAAGCATTTATTATTGTCTGTATAAAATCCCCACTTTCCTAACTCCATCAGCAATATCACTGTCAGGATTCATTATTGTTATTATTTTTTATTATTTATTATGTACAAAAAACCTGTATACACTCAACAAAAATAATCATCGCGACACCACACTGTTCAATGCGAAATAGAAAGACGAAACGACAATAACTGGCTTGCTTTCTATGAGAGAGGGAGAGAGAGAGACAGACAGAGAAACTCGCGCACGCCGCACGGCTTACAACTTCAGCAAAATGTGTCGTTACAACTTTTGGTCTTAATTTATTCCGTCTAGCCCCCTTTTGCAACGCGCGATAAGGAACTTCGTTCCAAAAATTCTATTTAATATTCAATTGAGAATGTTTGCCTGTTCGACATGAGAATGTTTGCCAGCACAAGAGGTTATCTTGAACGTTGGAAGATAATGACTAAAGTTTATCATCATCTGATTTTATGAACGTCCTCATATTTTCAAACAAATCACTTTATTGTATTGTTGAAAATTGTATAGTTCCTTTTATTTATTTTAGTGTTACAATAGTTTTCGTATTCAATATGTGTCAAATAAAGAATATTTCACAATTTTTTTTAACAATTGCATCAAACTTCAAACAGTGTAGATAATAAATTTTTGAAAATTGTGTATAGTACTGAACACACAGTGGTTGATTCATATATTATGGTTTATGGTACTTAGAAAAAAAAAACATCTCACATTCTTAATGAATTAGTCTACTCGACAATTGAAGATGAAAAAAAAATGGCATTTCGTTTTTTGCTAATATTTCATGAACTATTGATATTTTAGAAATTTCAAATGAAGATTCTGAAAGAGGAGGACATTTGCAATAAAAAATTCTAAGCTCCCATAACTCTATCTCCATTATTTATAATTTTAATTTAACGCTGAAAATGGGTCTCCGAGCGACATTTTTAGGTTGCCCGCGTGGCGTCAAAAGCGAGTACGACACATTAATTAATTTATTTAAAGTATTAAATATGTTTTTTTTAATTTGAAAAAATCATGGTGTATTCGGAACACTATGAATAATTTATTCCTTGGAAATTTTACTTAACGTTAATTTTTTCAACAAGTTAAACGATTGTTGACTAACAACATTTTTCTAACTTCTGTGTTAATTGTAAATGAAAAAATGTTTAAATAATTGTCGTAAAATTTTCCTTCGTAGAGCCTCTCTTATAAACATACTCAACAAGATCAGGCCATAAAAGTTAAAAAATATTCATAGTTTGTTTTATAATATTTTTGTACTAAAAAATCAAGTAATGTTGTTAAACAACAATTTTTTCTCAATCATCATATTATCGTTTTTTTATTAATACAAGATATAAATTGATTTGCAAAAAAAAAATTCCGCCATTTGTTGATAAATTTTTTATAAACAAATTGATTATTCAATATTTTTGAAAACATTTTTTTCACAACTCCATTATATTACAAATATTATGATTTTTGAAAAACAAATTTTTTCTTAATAACAATTTTTAATTGTTTATAATCGTTTTTTTATATTTCTATTGTTTAAATAATTAGTTGAGAAATTTTTTTTTTCTAAAAATCATAATTGACAGTCCTCTATGAAGTAACAAAAAAACAATTTTTTTATCAACAATTCCATTGTTTATTAACATACCAATTTGTTATAAATGATCTTTTAACTTTGTTAGATTTTTTTTCTGAAACTTCCAAAATTTACAAAAACAACCATCTATAACAAAGTATAGAAAAAATAAATTCTAATTTTTTATTGTACTTTGAAATTGAATGGAAAAATTGGAATTTTTTTTAAAAAAATAAAAATTAATAAACAATGGAATTGTTATGAAAAAAAATTTTTTTTTTTACTCAATAGAGGACTGTAATTATGATTTTTAGAAAAAAAAAATTATTATCTAATTATTTGAACAATAGAAATATAAAAAAACTATTATAAACAATTAAAAATTGTTATTAAGGAAATTTTTTTTTTCAAAAATCATGATATTTGTAATATAATGAAGTTGTGGAAAAAAAAATTTCAAAAATATTGAAATAATAAATTTTTATAAAAAATTGTTCAAAAAATAAAAAATTTTTTTTTTTAACAACATTTTTTGGGTTTTTTTTTTTTCAAGTACAAAATTTTATAAACAAAGTATAAATTTTTTTTCAACATGACGTGATCTTGTTGGTATTTTATAAAAAAGGGGCCCCCGGAGCAAAAATTTTTTTTCAAATTTTTAAAAAAATTTTTTTTTTTTTTAAAATTTAAAAAAAAATTTTGTTGTTAACAATCTTTAATTTTTGAAAAATCAACAAAAAAAAAATTTAAAAGGGGAAAGAATTTTTTAAAATTTTTCCAAATACCCAATTTTTTTGTTTTAAAAAACAAATATTTAATACCTTAAAAAAAATTTAAATTTAAAATTTTCTCCTTTG
The DNA here is from genome assembly GCA_018342105.1 of Gonioctena quinquepunctata. Lineage (NCBI taxonomy): Eukaryota > Metazoa > Arthropoda > Insecta > Coleoptera > Chrysomelidae > Gonioctena > Gonioctena quinquepunctata. The sequence continues at coordinate 1,938 of JAFIRS010008037.1, read as the reverse complement.
GGGGCCCCGGGGGAAAAAAAAAATGTCCTGGGGGGAAAACCCCCAAATTTTTTAAAAAATTATAAATAATGGAATAAATTAAACGGGAAAAAATTTTTTTTGGGAAATTTTTCCCCTTTTTTAGAATCTTTTTTTGAAAAAAAATATCAATAGTTTATAAAAAATTAAAAAAAAAAAATCCTTTTTTTATCTTCAATTTTTTTTTTTAATTTTTTTTGTACTAATCCCGTTTTTGGCACTTTTTTTCGCGTTATTCGGGACCCAATGAGCTACCCAAAATAATTTTAAGAGCAGTATCTCTATTTTGATTTTTTTTCAACTTCATATTTTTTTCCCAGTACCAAAACACCCCCAGTTGGTTTATATAAAAAAAACCGATGGTATAGAAAAAAAAAAGGGTGGTGGGGGGCCCTTTTCTGGGGCCCCCAATGCTGGCTCCCCCCGGGCCCCCTTTTCCCCCCCCAATTTCCCCCAATTTTGGGTTTTCCCCCTAACCCCAACTTTTATTAAATTGAAAAATTTTTTTTCGGGTTAATTTCCAAAATACGTGCGATAGATCGATTACAACACGTGACAGTTGGCCGGGGCCCCCGCTCTCGGCTAAAGGGCTCCTAAAAGGGTGAACGAAACTCTTTCAACCACTTCCGTACCCCGGGTCGGCATCAACGTCGGTCCGGGGGGTGGATTGATAGGAACCCAAAACCTCAATACGATATTTGGGGGGGAAAAAGTGAATTTGGGCCGTGGATGGAAACTACCGGAATATGTGATAAGATGGGGGTTTTTTTTTCCCCAAAAGGTTTATAGTCAAAAAAAAACAAAAAGGTTTGGGAAAAAAAAAACAAAATCAATAAAACCCATTTTAAAGGGAAAACATCCAAAAACAAATAAATAAAAAACGGAAACGTGTCAATTAATTGTTAAAGTCAAAAAAAATATGCAAAAAAAATTTTTAAAAAGTTCAGGATAAATTATATAATCTCAATCAAATTGAAAAAAAAATTTTTTAATCCCCGGGAACCCAAAAAATTAAATTTAAAATAAAGGGAATCCAAAAAAAAAAAAAGGGAAAAAAAAAAAAAATTTTAAATGATCAGAATAATTTTTATAACTAAAGATGATTGTTTTTTTTTTAAAAATTTTTTTAAAAAATTTTGAACATAAAATTGTTGTACTGTTTTTTCAAAAAATCTGTCCCCCCCAAAAAAATAAGGGAAAAATTTTACAGTGCTCGTCTAAAGTCCGTTTTCCCCCCCCCCAATTTTTTTAAAAACCCCCCTATATCCAAAAAAAAATTTGGGGGGTTTTAAAAAAGAGATAAAACCTCTTTCTCAAGGAATAAAACAGTTTAATGTTTTAAAATGGGGCTGAAATAAAATTTTTTTTTTAAAAAACACCCCGTATATTATTCCATTTTGAAATCTGCTCATAATTCTCAACAGTTTTTTTTAAAACCTTTTTTCCCCCTAAATTCAATTGTTTTCGAAATATTAACTTTTTAAAAAGTAACATTTGGGGTTTAAAAAAGGGGAAATTGGGGGTTTTTGGGCACTTCGGGGGAAAACATTTTGCCAACAAAAAATTTTTTTATTAATTTGTGGTTAAATCTCTTAATGAATTGACTAAAAAAAGGCGTAAAGAGATTTTTTGGGGTAAAAAATTTTGTTTTTCCGGAAAATCTCAAAAAATACAATGTTTCTGTAAATTCAAATCAAAACAAATAAGTGTTTTTAAAAAAAAAATTTATTTTTTGGGTAACACTTTTATTCAACCCCAAAAATAAAATTTCCCTCAAGAAAACCCCCCCCCAAAAAATTTTTTAAAGTTTCCCCCATTTTTAAAAAACCCCTTTTCCCCCCGTTGATGAAATCTGTTCTCTTTTCCAGTATCTTTTTATTCCTTTCGTCCCAAAATCTTCTATTGTTTGGGTTTTAGTTG
>JAFIRS010008036.1:0-19989 GCA_018342105.1 Gonioctena quinquepunctata | reverse complement strand
GAATATTTCAGTGAAATACCCCACCATACAACAAGTCCGATGCGATGCGCAATCTGTATGGATTTGAGGATTCTCTTGACATTCAGCGCACTCATCAATAATCGCAGTTCATTCTTAGCTTCTCACAGGACAAACGCCCTCCTCGTTTGGGAGAGTGCAAGGATTCATGAAGGTCATGACTACACAGAATATGTATGCCTACACCACAACATTAGTCAAGGTCAAACAAACATCGAGATCAAATCTTTTGGTTGCCGAAACAAATCCAACATCAAAACTCAAGGTCAAATCTCAAAGTCAAAACTTAATGTTATGAATCTCAAGGTCATATTCAAGGTCAAAACTGAAGTCGAATCTCAAAGTCGACCAAACCCAATATCAAAACTCAATGACAAATCTCAAAGTCAAATCTCAAGGTCAAACACACACACACTGCACACCTGCAACTATTCAAGGTCACACGTGACGTCATAGTGGTGGGGGGAGACCCAGAACCGGCTTAAATCTCCTACTGGTATAAATATATATATTTACATGTACATTTGTATATATATTCATATATATATATATATATATATATATATATATATATATATTATTATGTTATGTTATGCCAGTTGTAAATTTTAAAAGACTAAAACTTACAAAAAATAATAATTACTAAGTAGTTATTAGTTTCAAGAGTTTGATTGTGAATAACTTTTGAAATTCTATGTATATTGTGAGCCTAGGTATCATATGGATAGATAAAAATGTCAAAGTACTATAAAACAAACAATTTCATACATTGTCAAAATTATTATAACCCATAATTGCTCAAAAGACAACAAAAAGTCTGAATTTACAAAATTTTTATGAATAAAAAGTAATCAACACATTTACTAATTTTGAAACATACAGTATATGGAATTATAGCCAACTAAAAGTAGCCAATGATAGAACAGCAAATGTCTTTGTGAAAATAGCCAATCAGGGAATAGATGGTCGGGTGTAAAATTGGAAATTGTGAGAGAACAGCAATGAGATGGTATCATTAGCAATTATTGTTCAAAGTTGTAAATAATGATAAGAGTGGAAAAATAATTGTATATATAAATTATGCAATATGAATATAAACAGTGAGAAGTTACAATTAGTGCGCGAAATTCAAAATTCAAATGAGAAAACAGAGAGGAAAAATATGTATCTAGGCGACAGAAAAACAAAGCTTCAAGGAGATCAAAAATAAACTTCCAAGCGAATGCCACGCAAAAATTTTACAGAAAGAAAAATGGAATAATCCCATCATTTGGTAAACAAAACCAATATTACCTTAATGATAACATATCCTCGGATCCTTATGCTGATTTCCGCTTCTAAATAGTTCCTGATTCATGGTATTGCAGTTCCTTGAAAACGATTGGAGAGAGGAGACATCCAGTTTCAGGGTATAATTTGAACACCAAGAGTTCCAACCAGGTATAAAAACTTTAATAGTGCATTTTTGGTCCTGAACTATTTCACCAATAACGAATTTCACATTCGAAGAACTTTATGTCATTTTATTTTGGACAATAACAGAAAACTTCATTCTCACGGAAAAAGTGAGGTTCTGTTTATCCATCCTTGATATGATTTTATGATTATTCGTGAATATTTGTTGATTCACACTAGTATAAGTTATTTCTCGTAGGCCAGGTATTATTGAGTCTTCCTGAATAAAGGAGATAATTGCTTTTTGATATTTTGTTGTTTGTTTCCTCACAATGATCAACAAACATACCTACGATCATTGAATAAACTGAGTTTGACATAACAGCAGTGGCTCTATTGCTTGAACCGGCTATCTGAGAGAAGGGCGTACCAACTGTTGCTAAGCCGTGGTGAGAAAAATAATAATTGTCGGTAGCGTGACGAGAGAACAGTGACGTTCGCTGGCAATTATTACTACAGCATATTTACTAGGGGCAGAAATATCTATTTATATCATATAAATTTAGCTCAAAAAAAGCAAAAATTATTAGCAATTTTATTATATAAAAAATTAATTTTTTTTAAAAGAACAGTGACGTTCGCTGGCAATTATTACTACAAAATATTTACTAGGGACAGGAGTATCGATTTTGGTATATATATATATATATATATATATATAAAACGGAAGAAATTTAACGGACATAGCCCTCAGTGAGAAGTGTTAACGTAGACACGTGTTTCGGGCTCTCGGCCCTCATCAGTACGGTGAAGAAGTGCAAGGATGAACAACACTTGGTAGAAAACTACAAATCAACGGAGTCAACAAACAGAAGCCAGCCGCACATTTGTGGTTTCGGTCAGCAGATTCTGCATTCCAGGGCAACAACCAACGTCACCACGGAGGCAGCTATAGCTACCTGCTAACACCCATATTATGGTTCGATTGCAAAATCAATGGTCAACAAATCCGAGTCCAGGATTATATATATATATATATATATATATATATATATATATATATATATATACATATTTATATATATATATATATATATATATATATATATATATATATATATATATATATATATATATATATATATATATATATATATATATATATATATATATATATATATATATATATATATATATATATATATGTTAATATATCTAGAATTCAGCTATCGTCGCGTATAGACGTGTGAGAAATTGCTCCGCATTTTATTTGAAAGATACGATAGGAATAATACTAAATAATGGTACTAACGATAATCCAAAAGTTCAGTGCTACAATCTATACGCATAACAGCACGAATTTTCACAGTTGTATTCCGATTCTCAGTGAAAAATAATAAAATCAGTGAATATGTCAGCGAAATGTGACAAATGCGCAAAAATTACAAATGATAGAGCGCCAGGCCTACAGTGTAGTTCTTGTTCGAAACTGTTTCATTATAAATGCTTTGGAATGTCTAAAGAACAAATCGCTGTGTTTATCAGCATGGAAGGGACTTTTTATAAGTGCGAGGATTGCAGAAAACTCATGGGCGGGAACCCGGCTTTCGCACAGGGTACTGAGTGTGCCAATTGCCGCGAATTGACCCCGGCGATCAAGGATCTCACTGCACTAGTGGGAGGTTTGCAGGAAGAAGTCAAAGAAATCAAAGAGATTTAATACTCTGATAATGCTGAAACCATTATAATTGAGATATCGGAAAGACAACGTGAAGAAAAAAATATAATTATATATAAACTGAAGGATGATGGCCAAGACTCCGATATGAAAAGTGCCAAAGATATAATTGGAGCATTGACAGACAGTGAATACTGACGATATAAAAACGTACAGGATTGGCAGAAGAGGTGATCAGTTATCACCACTGAAAGTAACTCTGAATAGACGAGAAGATGTCAATATGGTATTGAAAAATAAACATAAACTAAAAAATTACAACTTTAATGTTCAGATTAGTACCGATAAGACAATTCTTCAACGTGAAATTTTGAAAAAGGTTCTTGTGCAACTTGAGGAACGAAAACAAAATGGCGATGATGACATATATATTAAATATGTTTATGGCGTTCCATCCATCAGCAAATCAAAAAACTCAACATAAGATTCGGTCACGTGAATATTCGTTCCTTGAATAATTGTTTTAGTGACTTCAAAGACTCTATTAATAATAACAAAATTTCAAAAATAGGAGTCATGGAATATCCAGATAAATTTGTTACTATACCTAACTACAACTTGATACGTATGGACCGTGCTGGTAGAGGTGGTGGAGTATGTTTTTTCATCAAATCACAGTATAATTACAAATTATACCACTCTTGTATTCCGACAAGTGGTCTAGAGCAGCTATGGATTATAACCAATATAAACAAACAAAAAGTAGCCTGTGGAGTTGTTTATCGTCCACCAGGAACAAATGTAGAGGTCTGTATGCAGGAGATAGGTGATGTACTGGAACGAGTGTAGTTGGAAACATCTATGGTGGTGTTAGTTGGTGATATTAATATTAATTTGTTTAACTGTGACTCTCGCGATACTCAACTATTCACTGCCCTAGTTTCTTGTTTTGGTATGAACCAAATTGTAGAAAATTCTACTCGGATAACAACAACCTCTGAATCCTTGATTGATGTAATTTGCATTAGTAAGGATGTAATGGTAAGAAATTCTAATACACTTGATATGAATGGTATGACTGATCACCTGATGGTATATTGCGATATTGATTTCCCTAGATGCTGATGAATTACCATGGGGTGGAATTGTGACTATGCAGGATATTAATTCCAAAGTAAGCTTTCTCAATGAATGCATTATTATGCTATTTGACAAACATGCTCCTATTTGCACTGTGAACAGGAAACATAAAGCACCCCCTTATATAACTCATAATATCGAACTGATGATGAAAACTCGTGATAGAGCTCATGCCAAATATCTTAAAGAAAAAACAGCAGCAACTAGACAGTACTATGTTACTTCACGCAACTACGTCAGTGATGCAGTAAAACGTGAAAAAATAGCATACATACAATTTGTTCTGAACAAAAATAAAAACAACTCAAAAATTACATCAAGAAATCTTGCAGATTGGGGTGGAACTACAAAATCATCCTCACAAATTAATAGCCTGCCAATTGAACTACGTAGACCTGAAGGAATCAATGACTATTTTTTAAATGTGGCTGGACATTCTATAGTAAATAATGACACTCTTTCATTCCATAATAGTAATAAATTGAATGCTCCTTTGAACTTTTCCCTTACCGATATGTGTGATGGTGATATTTTGAATGCTATCCAAAACATAAAATCCAATGCTTTAGGAATTGACAATATAAATATCAACATGATTTCCCTAGTGATACACTGTATTGATGAAGTTAAACATATTTTCAACGAGTCCTTCAGACATGGTATTTTTCCAGATGTCTGGAAGGTTGCTAATACAATTCCAATCCCGAAAAAGAAGGCACCTACCTCTTTCAGTGACCTGCGCCCTATTAGCATTCTGCCCCCATTCTCGAAAATATTCGAGAAAAATGTTTCCCGTCAAGTAAGAGCTTTTCTGGAAGAAAATCGAATACTTCCGAACGAGCAGTCTGGGTTCAGCAAAAAACACGGAACACAGACTGCCCTTTCGAAAGTGATCAATGATCTTGCGGGAGCCAGAGATGAGTCAGAAGTCACTATTTTATTACTGCTTGATCAAAGCAAAGCTTTCGATATGCTCATTGGCAAACTCAAGTTCATAGGATTCGATGACATTTCTCTTAAATGAATGACCAGCTATCTCACAGGCCAATCACAGAGGGTCAAACTGGATGATTACTCATTGTCAACCCTAAAAGATACTTCCTCAGGTGTACCACAGGGAAGCATTTTGGGGCCCTTGATGTTTTCAATGTTTATTTTTTATTACCCCACTTCCCTTTCACATTGTCAGGTACATCTATATGCAGATGATATACAGTTACATTTGTCTTCCCATAACACTGATACAGAAACTCAGATTCGCATAAAACATTCCTTTACTCGGAGCATCATGGACTGAAAATCAATCCAAATGAAACTTTGGCTTCATGCACAGGATCTCAGGGACAAAAAGTTGAAACCCAAAGAAACTTTAGGCTCACTCTCGATAACGCAGACATTGACTGGGTAGATAGTGCTAAAAATCTTGACGTAACCATAGATAGCTCTTTGTCTTTCAATGAACATGTGAAAAACATTTTTGGAGTATCATTCTTCAAACTCAAATCCCTATATAAATTCAAGTATCAGTTATCTGAAGAAATGAAACTCAGGCTAGTTGAAACTCTTATTTACCCCCATATCGAGTATTAATGTTCGGTGTATCACAATTTTTTGCCACAATATAAGAAATTGAAGTTACAACGCATACAAAATGCTTGCATGCGATTCGTATGCTGCATTCCATATGATGAACATGTCACGCCATTTTTGTTAAAAACGAAGGAGTTGAATATGAGGTACAGAGTCCAATATTTGTTAACAATTTTTCTGTTTAAGTTGCTCCAAACTGAAACTCCTAGTTATTTATATAGTCTATTGAGCAGGCATTCTGACATACATTCGGTCAATTTGAGAATCAACTCATTCAACATACCTAGGCACCGTACTTTCAAATATGAAGGATGTTTTTCAAATATTGCCCCTAGTTATCTGAATGAAATTTTACCCATTTCACATCATAATATTCATCAATTCAAGAAAGAAATAAAATCACAGCTGCTTACTGCTCATTGCTAATATAAGATTCAATGTTTAATATTGTGATGTATTCGTTGAGTTGACCAATGGAATGTCAAGAATATTAATAGCTATTGGCACCTTTATCATTGTATAATTGTTTTTTCGTTTTTGTTTTTTCTTTCTCTCTTCATTATTGATTTCTTTCTTTCTTCCTCTAACATTGTTTTGGTAGTAAATGAGTATTTTTATTTTTTATTTTATCATTATTTTCTAACACACACTATATAATTTTTGGGAGGGGTGGAAGATAGCCTTTGGCTAACCCTTTTCCTTTTATGTATAAAATGTACTTTTATGCATAATAAACGATATTATCATTATTATTATATCGAATATATATATATATATATATATATATATATATATTCGATTGGACCTTTGTTATCGATATAATTATAGTTTAGATATTCGTATTATTATTACAAATGTCTCAAAGCGTTATGAGTGCAATAGCATTTCATTCCAAACATTTCGGTGGGTTATGCCTTATAATCTCCACTCCATCTTACAGCGAGACGTCGGCAGCTGTTCGTCAGTGTGGTTTTCACCAGTACATGTGAAAGGTACTATCATAGAGTTTGATAACAAATGTCTAATGAATATATATATATATATATATATATATATATATATATATATATATATATATGCAAGAGAGGAATATCGAGGGGACTGTTGAACAAAATGGAAGGAATTTAATGGACATAGACCTCAAAGAGAAGTGTTAACCGTAGACACGTGCTTTGGACTCTCGGCCCTCATCAGTACGGTGAAGAAGTGCAAGGATGAACAACACTTGGTAGAAAACGACAAATCAACGGAGTCAACAAACAGAAGCCAGCCGCACATTTTTTGTTCCATTAAGCAGACCCTGCATTCCAGGGCAACAACCAACCTCCGTGGTGACGTTGGATGATTGTGCTTGGAGCACAATCCTCCAAGCCAAGTACTGATGAGGGCCGAGAGCCCGAAACACGTGCCTACGGTATACACTTCTCTTTGGAGGCTATGTCCATCAAATGCCTTCCATTTAATATATACAGTGTGACCCATTTAAAATAGAACCACCTCTGTAAAATACGCATTTTTCAATCAACCAAAAAAAAATTTTTTTTATGAGCATCAAAAATTGTTTTTTGACACAAATTTTCATTACTTGAATTCCATTTCCAAGGCACTCTATGCTTTTTTTTCTTTGTCAAAAACGGCAAAAATTTATTGGGCAATTTTTGTTTTCAAATTTGACTAGACCACTGGATTTGTAGTCGCTATTGATAAAAATTATTGAAATTTCATGAAAAAATATTGGTTAACAACGAAGTTACAACAATTTTAATTTTGAAAACAAAGTATTTGATTATAATTTTTATTTAGATAATAGACGTATTGAAAATCTGGCAACACTGCCGATACAAAGTAGAACACTAGTGAACTTGTACAGTGAAAATCCGAAGTCAATATCTCATTCCGTTCTACAGTTATAACTCCTGAAAGTATGGTAATGTGAGCGATTTGAGGTTGAAGCGATTTCGTAATAAAAATCTGACTACGCCACTGGATTTGTGCCGAAATTATTTATTTTTTTTATTATGTTCTGGTTCCCACGAAAAGGGATATCCTGTAATGTTCAGAGAACATCGTGGGAACCTAGGGAAAGAAGGTAGGAGTTGGTGTTTCTGAAGGTTGTATGCTTCGGGGAACACCTCCCTAGGCAATGAGTTCCAAAGCCTCGCTGTTCGTTGGATGAACGAGTCTTTGGAAAGTGATGTTCTGCAGGTCTCCAAAGTGACCACGAAGGGGTGTGATAACTGAACTTGACGGGTTAATCTCGAAGAGACTGCCAAAGCAGGAACGATTGTTGATATTTCAGAAGAGCATCGCCCATGAAAATATCTATAAAATAGAGACAAATCGCCAACTTTTCTACGGTGTTCCAGACTAGTGAGCGAGTTTGTAAGCGAGGCATCACCTCAACAAATGAGAAATAGTGTGAAAAATATTCGGAAGAGATACGATAAATGTATTGAACTGAATGGAGGTTTGGTTAAAGCCACAATAATTCAAATATTTGATTTTACAGTAATGTCTACTTCAGTTTCAGTATCTGCTCAATGACGTTTTATTGTTGAATAATTAGTTTAAAACTTGTTCCTGTTCATTTCTTTTTCATCGGCTATGGAAGAATATACTACTGTATAAGTGGAAAATGAATTTAAATTTTTTTTTTTTTCGAATACACTTATAACCTACACTTGAATAAATGATTTTAAGGGAATATAATTTACAAATCCAGTGACCTAGTAAGATTTTTATTACAAAATCGCTTCCACCACAAATCGCGCACATTATCATTCTTATAACTGTAGAACGGAATGAGCTATTGATTCTCACTGTACAAGTTCCCTGTTGTTCTATTTTGTATCGACGGTGTTGCCAGATTTTAAATATGTCTATAATCTGAATAAAAATTATAATCAAATACTTTGTTCCCAAAATTGGAGTTGTTGTAACTTCGTTGTCAACAAAATTTTCATTTATGAAATTTTGATGGTTTTTATTCATAACCACTACAAATCCAATGGTGTTGAGTCAAACTTGAAAACAAAAATTGCCTAATAATCTTTTGCCGTTTTTGACAAAAAAAAACCATAGTGTGCCTTGGAAATAAAACCGAAGTTATGAAAATTTGTGTCAAAATACAGTTTTAGATGCTCAATATTATTGTCGAGTTGACAATTATCAACACACCGCCACAATAAAGAGTGAAGAATGTATTAATTCTCAGATATATATATATATATATATATATATATATATATATATATATATATATATATATATATATATATATATATATATATATATATATATATATATATATATATATATATATATATATATATATATATATATATATATATATATATATATATATATAACTAACTAGAAAAACAGAGCACTATAATTACGAAAGAGAAAAGACAAAATGATGAGAAGGCGATGTATCAGCTATAGCTGTTTTCAAACATGACAGTAAATATGAAATAATCAATATGAAAAATATGCTCCTCGATTGTATACTTAATAACAAAGTAGCAATGCTTCAATCATGTGCCCGCGCTATAACTTTAGATACGTCTACCAAAGCCTCAACCACCTCAAACTGAGAGTAGACGACGCCTATTCAACATTCAGTTAAATAAACTGCTTGTAGAAAAAACAATATCTTTGTGGATTTTCAATTATTGATGCCGGTATATGCAATAATTCACAGCAGCGCAGTGGCTGCGGTCGGGAGACCGTGCATTCCGTTATTTCCGGTAGACTAATTTTTTTGTCGTTTTTTGAATAAACTGATGGAAAAATTTAAGTTATCCTAAAAGAACTGAGTCGAACAAGTTTGTCAAACAAGTGGTAGACCTTTGATGGCTTTCAACGCAGTAGACTATCATTTTCCTGTACTTTTGGGTATCCTTTATCACTGTGAAGAGTTTCACTCTTGTAGATATAAGACTTGTACATAATGATTTTTTACATTTCACATAAACTGTTTTTGATGTTGGCAACGTCTGAAGTTTGGCAGACCCTTACTTTCATGAATCACATCGTATCAACCATCATTAAACTAAAAATTAGCTTTGCAGATATAGGAGCAACATTTTTGTCGTCGCCCCCGTTACTATTACAAATATCAACAACTTTTTTGAGACACCCTGACACTTACTTTTTCGAGCCACCCTGTATGAATGAAACTTAAACAATCATGGAGAAACCCTACAACCTTTTTCATTGAATTTTTTTGTTATATTTTGAAGAAATAAGTAACGGTAATATTATGACTTATTTAGTTTTAATTTTTTCAGGTAATTTGTTTCATTGAAATACTCATACGCTGGACACGAAAATCATCACTCTGTTTTCTTCGCCCTATCATTGCTTGGGAACTCTCTGATAGTTGTGGGTTGGTCGAGTTTTTTTTTCTCAACATGCGGTGGGGTTACTCTTCATGAATTTCCAAATTCACTGCCATAATATCATTTTTTCTCTCTGAAGATATGACGGTTGATTTTTTCCAAGGCTGACCCTAAAACTAAATTTTTATGGTGCCTCCAGATACCCGCAGACCTCCGCAGCAGTTATTGTATTAACTCGCATATTGATTTTCGCACTCATGTTGATGACGTGAGGTTATAATGCCCCTTCCACCAGTACACCTCTATTTACAGAGATGCCTATACTGAAAATATTGCAGAACAATTAAAAACCAATATCGAATCGAACGATTTTTCACGGGCGTGCGATGACGGTCAATCATTAATTTGATATATAAATTTAATTAATATATCAAATTCAAAATTTTGTAGCATAGCCGAAGAGAGTCCATCTTGATTTTCTGTAGCATACAAATCAACAGTTCTGCTCCTAAGGTGGCATGTGGAGTAAGTAACAAAGCCTACACAAAATACACCACCGTTATAAAAACGTGCATTTGTGAAAATAATCTGAACACAGGATTGATTCGAGCAATATTGCTGTGTTCACTGGACGGTGGCTCGATTGTAAGTTCAACGTGAGAGGGGGAGGACTGGATAACGATGACGGCATCGAAAAAAAGCTATATCCAATAACCGAAAGAAAGAGACAGTTAGTCTCTAGAACTACGTATTCAAAAACCAATGATTTTTCAGGTGAATTTGAAATATACCCTGGTGGAGGATACGTAACAACTTTGGGCCGAAACTGGAGAAACTCGCTCTTCAATATCCAATATATTTACCGTAATAATTGGATTGACAGATATACGAGATGCCTCTTCATCGAATTTCTCATGTACAGTCCAAACAACAATCTCTTCCAATCGGTCACAGTGATATTGGAATTGGGTTCCAGTGGATACTACATAACAAAGTACAATGTAAGGGAATTATCGATTTGCAGGCAACAGTGAGTTTGAAACACTTTCAATCGAATTCTACATAGATAATAAAAATTATCTCTAATATTTTCAATGACATCGTACCGAATGTTTCTCCAATTTTTCCTGAGTACCATCTTTTCTTTTTGCTAATATTTTCGTATCATTGAAACAATGTCGTTCTACTGAAAAGGTGGCTCAAGTCATGCCAATATACAGGGTGTTGATTAAGTACGGTGACAAACTCCAGGAGGTGATTATTTGAGAGATTTCATGACGAAAAATTCATATAAACATAAATGCCAAAAGGCTTGGTTATCGAGGTACAGGGTGATCAAAATAAATGTTTTGGAATTTACTCCGATATTTTCGACCATAATCAATTCAGATTAGGCAAGTCCAATTCATTCAACAGTGTACACGGTACAAAATAATTCATTTTTCCAATAATTCACAGGTCCTCCTTTTTTCAGAGTCAAGCTTGTTCAACCCTTCGGATATTTTTTTTGCGTTCATACTTGTACGGTTCAGAAGCTATAATGAAAATAATAATGGATTTTTTTTCCAGTATCGCATAATATAACGAAATTTAAGAAACAATAATTCTCACAGACTTTGAAGGCTGATTTTTTGAGAGATTTCAGGACGAAAAGTACATATGTACATGTCTCAAGCGGCTTGCATTTCGGGGTACAGGGTGATCAAAATAAATTTTTTTCGAAAGTTTTTGTTGTTTACTTCGACATTATTGACAATAATCAATTCAAATTGGGCAACTATAATCCATTCAACAGTGCGCACGATACAACATTTTTCATTTTCCAAATAGTTTACTGGGTCCCCCTTTTCTCAGAGTCAAGCCTTATTCAACACTTCATTTTTTTTCTCCGCCACTGACAGATTATGAGAAAGGAATATTCATTTACTTGTACGGTTCAGAAGCTATAATGAAGAAATCGATGCAAACATTTTCCAGAATCGCATACATAATAAAATTTGAAAATAAAACATTTTCAATTGAAAATTGGAAAAAATATATTTTGAGAATTAGAAAAATCTACGATGAAAGTTACTTTTTGTGATATCTAACAGAAAACAAAGTAAAAATTTGCATTTTTATTCAGATATTTTATTGACTATTTCACGCACTCGTCAAATGAACCAATCCGGAGCTCTAGTCAAGTTCGGATTATCGATAACACCTATTGACTCTGATTGGCCTGTGAAGTTCGGCGTTTTCAGATTTGTGTATGTGACAGTTAAAAGTCAAATATAAATAATCACGCTGTGCACGCATTTGAAAATGAGGGGATTTGGGTTGAATTCCATCGAATTGATCAACGAAAAAATAACCAACCACTCAAATAGAGCAACTGCAGTCAGTGAACTTTCATATAGAGGAGTAGGTGATCAAGAAACCATCAAAATCACAAGACATTCAAACTCTAATTCGCTGAAATCTTATATCCAACTCAGTAAACAGCATCACGAAAAACTTATTGAAATGTGAGAAGTAATAGCAATCAAGATATAACAACTATTGCAAGTACAAGCGGGTGTTCAAATGATCAAGCTCAAAGCATTGTATATAATATCTGTACCATTGATAATTATAATTGAGACATATTTGAGTACGTTATGTTATTACTGGTTCAATTAAATTTGTATTCCGTTCGATGTCAATGTTTCCTGTTCATTAAACTTTATTAATTTATCTGATCAACTTCTTTACTTTTTTACTTATTTAATCTTATTCTGCCGAATTTCAGTTTTTTTATTTTCCACTCTGTTTGTGAAATAGTCTGATGAAATTCCACTCGCGATTGAATTCATCTTATAAGCCTGTCTTTTATTTCATAAGTCAACTGATTTGCTGGAAGAAAACTCAGTTTCGATATAAAATAAATCGCGAAAATTCAATCACTCGTGGTATAAATACTGAAAATATTTATATCCAGTCTTGATATACAGACTCTTTCTTATCCTAAAAAAAAAATTTTCTTGGTTGTGAAAGTCACGAGACGGGGATATTTCACACTTGTGCGATTCTGCACAGCTGAATCGTACTTTTCATGGAATAGCAATGAAATCAATTTCGTATTTCGCCAACCTGATGAACTCAATCGGTTTTCAAACACAGTGGGGGAAAAATATAAACAAAAAAATTAATGTGTGGTTTTATGAAACCACGGTATAAGTAAAACTTTTTTTCGCATTGTAGACATTTAACTAAAAATTTTTTGGAAAAATATTCGATTCATCGATCTTAATTTAATACTTGGAAAATGGGAATGATTATGGGAAATGATAACTAGGTCTCCAACTATATTCATACGAAATAAGTTGAATAATGAATTCAAGCCCTCAAAATTGGAATAAATACATAAACAACAATAAGCACCAGCAAAGAGCTCTAATAATTCTAATAAATTCGATATAAAAACTATGTATACTCACCAAGATCTTTTTTCTTTTTTCTATAAGCACGAGCTATGTCGGCGTTCTGCCTTTCACGGCGTAAAATTGATTCATCGTCATTCATTTTGCACTATTCTTGGCTTTTTCCTCGTTGATCAGTTTTTCGGACTCACTGGCTGTGTCATTGTTTATCAAAAGCAAAAAATAGCAACATTTATATTAAACACTGATAAAAACAAACAAATAGCGTGGAGCACTGGCACAAATGAGTAATAAATAGTCTATACACTACACGGTCAGCTGATGCGCACCATAGGCGCCGCCATATTGGCCTCGGCTGCTCTGTCGAGCGCCTTTCACGTTACCCCTACTCCGCGGCCGACCGTCACGCGACATGCAATAGATGGACGAAAAAGTTTGAGGCGATGTAATAAAAGTTTCACTTTAACAGGCGAATATTGTTATGAAGGTTTATTGATGACCCAATCAAATCCACAGGTTATCGAAGGTCTAAACATATTGTTTCACTTACGGTTACCTCACTTCTTGAACAAAGTTTTTGCATGAATGTTTATGCTTAACAAAAAACCATTTTCTTCGACTCGCGACTCGCAGAACAATTTCATTCGCCTGTTCTGGAGAATAGCCAACTTGCTTCCGGAACAGAAGCCAAAAGGGCTCGCTCCTAGACGGAAAGTAAAAGAGCTTGTGCTCGACACGAAAGTGAAGAGAGCGATCCTAATTCCATCTCAGCTTTCATACTCACCGGATTTTAAAGAAATATAGGACCAAAACCGTATGAAGATAGACGCTCTTCCTATATGATTCACATGAGAACTGAACCAAAAAGCAGCTTATCTTTTTGTTCCCTTATGAAAAAACATGCTACGTTTTCAATAATATGGATCTACCTTTTTCTACTCTCATAGTAAAATTATTCAGAAAAGTATTTAAGTCTTTTTGTACAGTGCAAAAAGGCATTAGAACTTTTTTTTGCTCGGTTTTGTGATCGTTTCAGTAATTTTGTATATTTACACTTATTTTCCAAACAGAGCATTATTTTGTTGCCAATCCATAATTAATGTTAAGCCCCCATATAGACAGAACGTACCAAAGTTACTTCGAACTTTTGGTTAGCCTTTCCTTTTCAACATAAACAATTTTCCAAAAGGTATTCTTGTATGATGGAAGATAGTTACTAAGTTTTATTTTACAGTCGCAGATGATAACATATTTGATTTAATGAATATCCGGTCATAACTCCGAAAAAGTAAATAAATGAAATTTTTCTGTTCTTGTGGAATACAGTATTTATCAGAAATTTCGATTTTATTCAAAAATTAATTCTTGAGAAAAAATATTCTGGAAACTACCATTCTTCAAGGAGAATAGTTTGTCTTTTCTTCTGCAGTAACGCAGAACTTTTGTAATCAATTTCAATTCATGAAAATATCAAAGTGCATTGATATGAACTCCCTCATTTGAATATCAACAACTTGAGTTTTCGGAACTTGAGAAGGTAACTCATTGTCAGTTCTTCATAAGTGCATGTAGTGAAGCAGATTCATTCAATATCCCTTGGGATAAAATGGTTGAGTATACGGTTTCAGAAATGGCAGACATGCACTAAATGTATGGAATTGCTCATGATAACGCTCGTGCCGCCAGACGAATGTATCAAGAAATATTTCCCAGTACACAAATGTTTATTGATATTTACTCTCATTTTCGTGAAACGGGTACTTCCAAGAGGTCTACTGTTCTTATAGAAAGACCCAGGAGAAATGAAACAGTTCAGATAGAGGAAGCTGTCCTCAACAAAATTGAGCAAAATCCAGACACCAGTACAAAACAAATTGCGGCACAGATGAACGTAACCCATATATTGTTATGGAATATTCCAGATCAGCAACGACTTCATCCTTATCACATACAGAGTGTTTGAGCTCTTCTGTCAAAGGATTTTCCAAAGAGTTTCTGCACTTGGATTCGAAATGAATTGGTGAGAAATCCATGGTTTTTATTTCAAGTGTTATTCATTGATGAGGCATGTTTTACTCGTGAAGCCAACATTAATTTCCACAACAATCATATGTGGGCTGATGAAAACCCACACTCCGTGATTGAAAACCATTTTCAAGAGACGATTTCTGTTAATTTTTGGGTTAAAGTTGTAGGGAATTCCTTTATCAGGCAATTTTTTTTTGGCCTCATAGACTCAATAGTGACCACTACCGAATTTTTTTTAAATTTATCTCACCTGGACTCGAAAAAATAATTTGAATTTGGTTTAGGCATGATGGTGCTCCAGTACATTTCAGATTGTTTGCACGCCAATATTTAGAAGAAAATTATTCCGATCGCTAGATTGCGCGTGGTGGGCCACAACCTCGGCCACCAAAGTCACCCGAAATGAATCAACTCGATTTTTTCCTTCGAGCGCACCTCAAACTGCATGCATTGAAGTCGTCGGTGGTCTTTTCCAGCATTTGCTCTAACTCATCTATTTCAATAATGTTTTTTTTCTAAACTTCCCTTTATTTCTAGGAAATGTATGTTATTCTGCTCTACTGTTTTGATAATTAAGTTATCCAGTCATAAAGATGTCCGAAATTCTTTTGCCATAATGATCAACTTTGTGCATTACATATTCACCCTGAGTTCTAATGAAGAATATATGATTGCTCCATGACATTACATTTTTTCTACACGAGCAGAAAAATTCCATTATGTTATGCGATACTGGAAGAATGTTTGCATTCATTTCTTGATTATAGCTTCTAAACCGTACAAGAAAATGAAAAACATGAGAACAAACACATGTAAAATGAAGCAACATTGAATATTATTTTCTCATAATCTATCAGTGGCGGTGGCAAAAAGAATCTGAAGGGTTGAACAAGGCTTGACCCTGAGAACAAAGAGGACCCTGAATATTGTCGAAAATGTTGAAATAAACTCCAAAAATTTTAGTTTTTTTCCATTTTGATCACCCTATACCTCGAAAACCAAGCCGTTTTGGACATATGTTCATATGAACTTTTCGCCCTGAAATCTTCCTGAAATTCACGCCCCGAAGCTTGTCAACGTACTTAATCAACACCCTGCATATTAATGGTAAAGTTATTCCGATCTTCGAATAGGTTGGCGCCCAATTTGGTGGAGGAAAATTTAACGAAATTGGAATATCAAGATATTTAGTACAACAGGATTGAGCACTAAATAGTAATGATTCATACGTATCCTTCACGTACCGATAATATAAGGAATAACAAAATTGGAGGTTCATGTAGAAGACATATATTTGATGAGTATCTTATATTATTCTGCTACCTGTTTCTGTACCATTCGTGTGAGAATTAAATTTCATTATATACAGGGTGTTTCATAATTGGATGCTGATCCTGAAGGGTGATAACCCTTGGATGATTTTGAAAAAAATTCTTCATATGAACATAGCTCCGTTATTTCTGAGATACAGGATGTTGAAATTTAACAAAAAAATAAGTTCTTTCCCGATATCTCTGATACCGCTGTGGCTTTTTTTTAAATTATTTTGGTACATGCAAAGTTTGCATAAAAATACATTTTTTTCATGATGAAGAATTTCTTAATTTTCAACAGTGGCGTCCCTGTTAACATGCCCTGCGTTATTTTTTATCAAAATAATGATACGTCACTGTCTTTTTTCCAAATAAATATCATTTTTGTAATTGTCCTCTATCTTCTCATGAAAATAGTATCCTGCCTTTTTCCGTCCGGCGAACGGTTTCTGAGTTTGAAAATAAAATGCATTATTTGCTTGTCCCTATGCGAAATCAGGGGTTTGAAGGGGAGTGGGATTATCTTGTAAGCTAGAAACAACTAGTATGCTGACAACACATTTCGTTGTTTTCAACATAAACAATTTTGACACTTCTTCAGCTATATACGTGATATTATTCACGTTACAAAAATTTGTTTATTAAAAAAATCATAGTAAACTTTAGAAATAACGAATTAGCAGACATGCATTACTTGTATAGGCTTGCTGACAGAAACGCATATGGAGCCAGGCGACTGAATCGAGAGCGCTTCCCAAATAGAATGGTTCTTGATGTTCGAACGATTCCAAGCACCCACAGAAGGTTATGTGAAACAGGAAGTTTCGAGCCAAATCATCACTTGAAAGGAGCACAACGGACTGCAAGGACTCCAGCAATTGAGGTAGCGGTTTCAAATTCAGTTGACGAAAATCCTGAAATAAGTACGAGGCAAGTTGCCAATAATTTGAAAATTGCCCATATGGAGGATTCTTCATGATTATTCATCATATCCCTTTCACATTCAACGGATTCAGGCTCTACTTCTTCGAGACATTCCTTCACGAGTGAATTTCTGCCAATGGTTTCTCCAAAAATTCACCGAAAATCCTTTATTTGGAAGGGAAATTTAATTAACGGACGAAGTTGGTTTTACTGAAAACAGAATCAGAAATTTTCATAATAATCATCATTTTTGGGTATGTGCTTCATGCACGATGGCGCATCTGCTCATTTTAGTGCTCTGGCATGCGAATATGTGAACCGAAACCTTCATAATCGCTGGATGAGTCGTTAGAGAACAGACTCATGACCAGCTAGATCCCCAGACTCAAACAGTCTCGATTATTTTTTTTGGGGACATCCTGAGACTTTGGTGTACACCCTCTCAGACAGGTCTCTCCATGTAGTGGTCGATGGAGTTTCATCTGACACTCTACTCATAAATGCTGGTGTTCCGCAAGGATCTATTCTCGCACCAACACTATTTCTACTTCACATCAACGACCTGTTGAAAGCAACTTCATGTCCAGTACACAGCTTTGCCGATGATAGTACCCTCCATACCGCTTTCTCTTCCAGGGCCCCTATATCAGCCCGTGAAACCAGAAATGAACGAGGAAGAAATGTTAATAATATAAATATGGACTTAGCAACAATTCTCGAATGGGGATCTAATAACTTGGTAGAATTCAATGCAAACAAAACAAAAGCATGTCTTTTCTCTAGAAAAGCCGATCTCACTGTGCCTAACATAACTTTGTCAGGAGTAACCATACCACTGAAGCCATCCATATCGATGCTTGGTATTACTATCAGCAATAACCTTTCCTGGGAAAATCACGTGAGGTCCATTGCCAAAAGTGCATCCCAAAAACTTGGTTTTTTGTTTCGTGCCAAGAGCTATTTCACCCCCAGTCAGCTGCTTATGATCTATAAGGCACAGATCCGACCTGTCCTGGAATACTGTTCCCATATTTGGAGTGCGGCACCTAAACATATCCTGAGGCTATTGGATTCTGTCCAAAAAAGGGCAATTCGTCTCGTCGGTGATGCCTCGCTCACTTGTCTGGAACACCGTAGAAAAGTTGGCGATTTGTCTCTTTTTGATAGTTATTTTCATGGGCGATGCTCTTCTGAAATATCAACAATCGTTCCTGCTTTGGCAGTCTCTTCGAGATTAACCCGTCAAGTTCAGTCATCACGCCCCTTCGTGGTCACTTTGGAGACCTGCAGAACATCACTTTCCAAAGACTCGTTCATCCAACGAACAGCGAGGCTTTGGAACTCATTGCCTAGGGAGGTGTTCTCCGAGGCATACAACCTTCAGAAATTTAAGAAGAACACCAACTCCTACCTTCTTTCCCTAGGTTCCCACGATGTTCTCTGAACCAAGCCAACCAATTCCAACTGAGAAAGAATTGCGAAACCGCGTAATAGTTTCCTGTGAAGCAATAAGGAATACTCCAGGAATTTTCCAAAGTGTACGCGAGTCAAGGACAAAGAGGGCTGAAGCGTGCACACTTGCAGCAGGCGGACATTTTGAACATTCAATTTGATTTTGGTATTTTTTGTTCATAATAGTTATGTTTTTAAAAATAAAAAATGTATTATTATGCGTACTTATTACAGAAACGAAATAGTAGTTACCATAAGATCATAAAAATCTTGCCTATATCCTTTGGTTACCACAATTGTGAAATTAAGACTAAGAGAAAAACTCGAATAAGGACAAGCAAATGAATTTATTTTATTTTCTAAATCGAAAACCGTCCATTGGACGAAAAGAAGGCAGGACACCATTTTTATGAGAAGATAGAGAATAATTACAAAAATAATATTTATTTGAAAAATTAACAGTGGCGTATTATTATTTTGATCAAAAATATGAGAGGGCATGTCAACAGGGACGCCACTGATGCAAATTAAGAAATCCTTCACTATGAAAAAAATTGCATTTTTATGCGTTCTTTGCATGTACCAAAATTGAAAGAAAAAGCCAGAGCAATTTCAGAGATATTGGGGAAGAACTGATTTTTTTGTTAAATTTCAGCATCCTGTATCTCAGAAATAAAGCGGTTGCGGACCTATGTTCATATGAATAA
>JAFIRS010008035.1:0-20001 GCA_018342105.1 Gonioctena quinquepunctata | reverse complement strand
TTTCCGTTGATGTCGACGAAGATTATCACTACGGGTGAAAGCTCTACCACAATCACACGATACATTTCAGACTTGTTTTCAATAGCTCCTGGAGGAGACACTGATTCGAAATACTCTTCTCCTGGAATATTTCAGTGAAATACCCCACCATACAACAAGTCCGATGCGATGCGCAATCTGTATGGATTTTGGAGGAATTCTCTTGATATTCAACGCACTCATCAATACTCGCAGTTCACTCTTAGCTCTCTCACAGGATGAACGCCCTCCTCGCTTGGAGAGTGCAAGGATTCATGAAGGTCGTGACTACACAGAATATGTATGCCTACACCACAACTTTAGTCAAGGTCAAACAAAAATCGAGATCAAATCTTGAGGTTGCCGAAACAATCCCAACATCAAAACTTAATGTTATGAATCTCAAGGTCATATTCAAGGTCAAAACTGAAGTCGAATCTCAAAGTCGACCAAACCCAATATCAAAACTCAATGACAAATCTCAAAGTCAAATCTCAAGGTCAAACACCACCACATTGCCCCTGCAACCATTCAAGGTCACCGTGACGTCATAGTGGTGGGGAGAGCCAGAACCGCTTAAATCTCCTACTACCACAGGACTGGACCAACCCTTTTCCTGGAAACAAAGGACCACTGAGACGAAATACCGAGATAATGGGGACAACTCTTGGCCTTCACGGTTTCTTTCAGGGCGTTCTCGAGATCGGAAGAGGGACTCTTCAGGTGCTGAACAAACGATAGGGGTCGCCCAGATAAACCTCCACACCGCAAGGTAGCTACGGTAGTACTTAAATCGGAACCATGAATGGACATGGTGAAAAAATCGTACCAGGAATGATACAATGGGCCAAAGGCTCAAGTGTCATCGGAGACCACGGCCAAACAGGCCTTCGGTTTTATCAGGTTAATCTGTCTCAGGTACTCCACACTACCGAAAGGTGTCCATAAAGGATTTTCTCCACCACCCACAAAAACAATCACTCGTATATTGTTTGGTAGGTTTTCATTTGTGATACGTTCCTTAACCTTCTACCACTATATTAATTTAATTGAGGCAATAAGTCAATGATACATGTCGTTCGCCAAAAGGTATCTATATCACAGCTTCAACATAATCTGGCATCTCCTATTGTCATTAATAAAGACCTAGTTTTTCAGTGAACAGAAAATCCCAAATAAAATCACAACAAATTCTCACTTGCTATACATGATGGTTTCTGTCTGCCTCCTAGTATCTCTGCATTGAAACTTTCAGTACAATTCATGTCACTATAACTTTATTGTTTTATCCCAAATATGTTGTATTTAACCCGCTTTTCTCAATGTACATCTTTTCATTACCTATCTGGTCTTCACTACGTCAACGTTCTATAACCTTTATTGAATACTGGTGTTATTCTGAAGAACTCTCTCGATCATATGTTCATTTGAACTGATTGATTAACACTGACTTCAGCGCTATTGAATGATTGACTTTGATAATCAATTATTCGCACTGGCTAGATAAAATGACTTGAATCATTTCAACCCAATCATTCTACAAACGGAATGATTCCAAGAAACTACATGATAACACTTATTTCTCAACTTCTTCAACTGCCCAACTACCCTAACTATCTAACTGTTGCATGATGGTTCCCAAGTACAGCTTCCATTTAGGAGTATATCGCATTAATTATTTTACTCATAATTTTTTCGATACGATGGGGTGGCCACCCTGAGAGTGAACAATAATTTAATTTTTATTTTGGTGAATGACTGTCGCCTTATCCGTTATCTAATTTATTCAATACTCTTATTTCGGTATCCCTTGATTAGTTTGTTCACTTCTCTTGAAATTCTTTAAAATATCACAGCTGTTTTTGTTACTCATATTTCAATTAGTCTCCATCATTCATTTTACCACAAGCCGCTTGACCTTCGTGACCCTAGCGCTCACTGACTTCTGTGATTTTTATACGTTCCGATTCTCTGGAGACAGACTACAATAATAATGTATTTACACTTTGATCCCAGGTATTTCCATATTACTTTTCTGAATATAATTTTCTTATTACTGTGGTACCATGGGGTTATCACTTGATGACTAATTATTCCATATTTTTTGGGGAATGGTGATTGTTCAATTTATACTTGAAATAAGATGATCAAACTTCATATATTTTTTACAGATCTTCTTACCCACAACACAAATATGAGCTCTGAATAAACCACTTAGAAACCAGTATCTGTTACACCATAAACAATATGGGCTCAGGATGAACAAATATGAGCTCACAGAAGCCGTTTGACAACTCTAGAATAAACTCCTCAGATTATAAGTGTCAGGGCTTGATGTTATTAAATGATCATACGATAATATATTTGCCAAACCTCAATTGAGATTGATCGAACTTAGTGTACAATGTTATCCTCTGTAATTGACATGGACCCCGGCTCTACTTAATGAATCTCTATAAAATGAAGTGTAGAGAGTGGCTGAAGATAGAAACGAGTTGATTTATTATGGGTACACACTAAACTAAAAGATTCTTGGCCATGACTAGGACGTGGTTATGGTCAACCTTGTGGTGGTGTGGATGTACTAATGGGTCTCAATTGGCGATGATAACTTTATGACTACATCCAGGAAATGTCCCTAATATATTTTGGAGTTCACCAGAAAAGTCAGAAGAGATATTTTCCTAAGACCTTGTCGCTCATCCAGAGTAAATAACAATCAGAATTGATCTGTTGAAAATATAAACAAGATGTTCATAAAATCTTTCTATCAATATTTAATTGAGAATGTTTCCCTTTTCAACATGAATACCCCACAAGAGGTTATCTTGACGATGGAAGATAGTGACTAAAGTTTATCTTCCAGTCGCAGATGATTCCACATCTGATTTTATGAACATCTTGTTTATATTTTCAACAAATCAATCCATCATATCCCATGACAGGTTTTAATGTCAGAAAACACTAATTTCAAAGTGTCTCTCCAAAAGAAATGATTCTAACTCTTTCCATCTTTGCAAAGTGAGATTGCTTCTTGAAAATGTGTTTTCCATTTCTTCCGGTCTTCCTGATGATCGTGGAAGCGTGAAATAGATTTTCGTCGACAAAAATGTATTGAAGACCTAGTGAATGCGATGTCTCTCCTGCGTCAATGTTACAAATGATAACTGGTGAGTACTCTCTTTTGGAAAACATTCTTCTTTGCCTCATTCATCTTTATGAGTTCTTAATTAGGACTGGAATAGAAAATCAAATAACTATCTGAATGAAAATGCAAATTTTCAATTTCAGGTTTTTTCTTTTGAGTTAGGGCCTTTTCAGAATATCTATCAGATGTGGTTCAATGTCCAGCGTGGCTTTAGCCGGGAAAGTAGTTGTTTTCTGTTAGACATTCACGAAAAATAACTTCTTTTAATCGTGGATTTTTCAATTCACAGAAAAATCTTTCTATCAATATTTAATTGAGAATGTTTCCCTTTTCAATAATCAGAATCTTTAGATTCTCCAACAGAAGACGATTTCAATATAAGACGAGCTTGCCTAATTTCTGATAATGATGATAATATCACCTTGTTAATAAATTCTAAGACCGGAATTGTTCAATTTCTGTTTGAAGAAAATTTGAGATTGTAATTCTTGGTCTCAATATATGTATCCATTTGCACCATTTGTATTGTATTTCTCTTCAGCTGAAGAGTACTTTGTATTCTAAAGAACAGGAAAAAATAAACAACGTGAAAAATTGGGAGTTTTGGATTTGAGGGGATCTATCTATATAAGGCTGTGTGCCATATAATAAAAAACTATATTCTGAGAGCAGGCGGATTGCATATTCTCTACAAGTTGCTGCTACTGGAGAAGTGGAGCTGGTTGCCCAGACGATCAACCAAAAACAAAGAAAGGAGAACGGAGAAAAGTTGAAAATCAACCAAAAATTCTCTCAATCAATTGAGGCAAGAGTTCATTCGACACAACTCTTTTTCTTTTTATTTGTGTTTAGATTTGTCACCTGTGTATATGACGTCCGATTTCCTCTGTGCATTATGAGTGTCAGAGACACACAGTTATTTTGAATATTTTTATTTTTAACAAGTTTACATTATCTCTGTATCAATTTTCATTTTAGAAACACACAGTACAGAGGAGATATAAAGATATGTCACTTGATGTCAGTTAGACAAGAATATTAGTATTGTACATACTGTCGAAAATATTGTATTTGGGCGTTTCCTCACGGAATAAATTACTTATTGTGTAGTTTTGGCGTAGTTTACTTCCGAACCAGTGACCAAGAGAACGGCGGGTAGCTTTTCGTCTGGGTCACGACAATGAGTTTAAATAATTTTTATTGGGCTTTTGATGAGTCCACTGTTTTTTGTGGGTTTTGTTCAGTCTTTTTCACATTCCTTCAGCTGATTTTTATCCTCTGTAACTAATGAGATAGACGCCATTGCAGATTGCATATTTTGGAATGGGTTCCTTTTTGCATTGGCTAGAATAATGCTTTTGTGCACACCTCACGAATATCTTCTATCTTTTGCAGTAGTGCTACACAGTTTTTATATTGGAGTGTCAGCTTTGAGCTCTACAGTATTTGAATATTATATATTTCCTCGATATCTCCTCTGTTGTCTATGCATATTGGTATGAGCTTTCCTTCATTCTTTTATTTCTTTACGAATACTTTGATGAGCACGTTCTTTCATACGAGTCGATAACTTCTTTCTATTCATTTGAAACATTACTGGAGGGACTGAACTATTTCAGTAATGCTGTCTCATTTGTGTGTTGCACTTGGATTCCTTATGAGTGGGATATCCTTCCGATCTGCTCCTATTTAAGAGGGGATCAGGTAGTGATCTGACATTGTCCTGCGTCATCCCCCAGCTCCCAATGCTCTCTACTATGCTTGAGACCACCGTTTCATCAATAGCATTGTTTCCGATTCTTTTATTTGATTCCTCTTTGTTTATCGTTGTCAAGCATTCGAAGAAAGCTTAAGCCCGTGGGTTGATTTTTGTGCTGTCCTACATTATACATCGGGTTGAGAGCTCCGCAAAATATATCGAAACTGGTCTCTTTCAGTTCTCTGATTTCTTACCAAAAAACACATGACTCCTGAATCAGCAGCAGATCTGCTATGCAATTGTCACATTTGAAAATTCCTGCTACGACGAACTATCTGCAGATTGATTAACTTATATGCTTCATCATTGAGTAGATATATTTTCAGTATGCCCGAAGTTGCCTGGCCTGAGAAAGCAGTATATTCCAAACCGTCAACGAACATCGTCAGAATGATCAGTACAGCTCTTAAAATTATTCATGCGATAACCTGAATATATCCAGCTAAATTCTGTCAAAGACATATGCTTTTCTGAGCAGTTTTCTGTTGTTCCTGCTCGTCAAGACAACTACTTGTTCTCCTCCTTCCGAGCCTAGGCCGCCAAGTTTTACTCCGATTACCGGTGCACTCTGACAGACCACCCAACCAGGTTTCCTTTTAGGATTGAGGCTCGATATCATTTGTTTTGAGTTTTCAGTCCCTCAACCTTCCTCAGAGGCAGGTGTCGAAGAAAGCACAATGGGTTGGTTGTTTTGGCTTGGCCTCCCGTTTCTCTCTCCTTGCCTCTGATCCTCTCCTACTCATGTCTGCTAGTGCTTCAGGAGGCTTTCCTGACTTTCCACGAAGATGTATTTCTGAACCCAAGAACTTTGCCACTGAAGGCATTCTGTTGCTCCGTTTCAGAACCATCCTCCATTTCTCAAGCGCTCCTTGGAGTTTTTGTCTGGCTCCACTCCTCTTCTTCTTCCCCCATTTTAATTCGACCATCCCCCAAAGGGTCAATATCAGTTTAAGAGTGATAAATGTCTTCTCGCTGTTTTACACTGATGAAATCACAGTAGACTCGAGATTGCAGGAAATGCATAATCGATTGAATAAGGGATTCTGAACTCACTACATACAGTGATTTGATATTCGAATCCAAATATACCTTTCTCAGCATGTTAAAAGTTTCAGGTTTTCAAGTAATTGAATTCTGTTATTTTCAAAATATCAAGAGTTCTCGTGGAGTAGTGGTTGGCGTGCCAGTCTATCATGCGGAAGGCTCGAGTAAAAAAATTATATATAAAACAACAGGTTTTTGGGTGAGTTCGAGAGAAGTGAATGATCATTGTCAATGAATGAATCTGTGAAATGAAGAATTTAGAAACGGTAATGATTCGGAAACGATTCCTTCGATTTTGGAACAAGAAGAATTATTGTAACTTTCCCCATTGAAAATTCGAATACAAGATGAATCCTGGTAATTTTATCCACTTTCAAATGTGATTTGGGAAATATTCTC
Source organism: Gonioctena quinquepunctata (assembly GCA_018342105.1). NCBI lineage: Eukaryota > Metazoa > Arthropoda > Insecta > Coleoptera > Chrysomelidae > Gonioctena > Gonioctena quinquepunctata. The sequence goes on along the minus strand of JAFIRS010008035.1, from coordinate 13,633 downwards.
ATGAAATATCATCCGTGCTAGAGAATTGTATCGCAAATGTTTTTGAATTTTCCCTCAAGCAACTTGCCTCTGGGAAATTTAACTCGTGCAATTTGCTGCCATATCATCAAAGATTAAACCACTTAAGCTTCGCTTTCGCAAATCGCACCCAAAATGCTTTCTCGAATTTTTTTGATATTACCTTCGAACATATCGCATATGCGTCGTGATTTCATTATTGACATTTACTATTTTTGTTCATGCGTTTTCACAATTTTTGAAGAATTTTGGAAACCTCAATTGATGAATATACATTCCGATCATCTATTAATAAGTTTCTATTTTCGATAGCACAGTTTATTTCGTTTTTAAAGTGATACTACCACAGATTAAAATATTATTGTTGCGATATGTGAATGCTGCTCAGACATAAACATGAAACATAACCAACAAGGGGATTTTTGCACCCCAAGTTCTTGGTAAGTGCAACACGGGGCAGGAGAAGGCTTGTTGTTGTTTCAGGGCTTCAAAAACGTTCTGAAAAGAAGGATGGGTGTCCGTGCTTTTAGTATTGGTTGAGGAAACGCAGATATGTCTGAAGTAGTGCTCTAAACATCGTAAAAATTGAATGAATTTTCAACAGTAGACAGTCTACAGTGGTGAGAAATAAAGGATGTAGCTTTATTTTTATTTGTAAAATGCAGAAATTGTGGATAACTGCAGTTTTACGTGCCGAAAACACATGATTTTGTGAGTGTGTGTAGTGTAGTGCGAATTTTGGGTGTTTCTACTAGTCGATAGTGCTAAAAAATGATATTCGTTCGTCCTCTGAAAGTATTGCAGGGGGCCGCGTTTTGACTTCGGATTCGAGTTTGGGTGGCAATAAATAAATACAAACGGCATATTCTTAATTGAGCGAAAATTAAACTCATTCATAAGAATGAAAAGTATTTTACGTTTAAAAGAAAATGACGTCATTTTTGGTAATTTTGCATATCTAACATAACATTGTTGTATTTTCCAACAACATGCTTTAGATATCGATGGAACTAGTAAAATTGAATTTGACAAGTTGCCTACCACATTGAAAAGTTTTTAGACGTTGACAAATTGCCGAACGCTCAACAAAATATTCCTGTGACTTTTATTGTTTAGTTTGATTATTTAGTGTCCTTTTCAGAACTAATCCATTCTTTCAATGAAAACTGTGCATTATTGATATCAACATGCCTAAAGCATCAACAATACCACCTCAATAAACTGAACACTGGTGACTGGGCACTTGTCTGCCGTCTAGCAGAAGATAATACACCATATGAAATCGGGGATGAGGCGCATATAAACAAATTAGTTAACCATTTTACTCAAATAGCAGACACACAAGCAATTTGTAAAACATATTCAGTGATTGGACACCGACCAGTACCATGGTGGAACAAAGAATGTAGAGAAGCAAACAAACTCACGGAACATGCTTTCAAGAAACTGAAAAAACAAAATAAATCAGAAAATCTTCTAGAATTCAACAAACTACGCTCACAATTATGATTAATTAATAAGAGAAGTGAAAATGAGTTGTGTCCGTCACAACTAGTTCCACCACTTTGAATGATGTATGGCCTAAAAATCTGCCCTAAGACTTGTGATGGGTGCTTACCGAACTACCCCAGTGGGGAGTCTTCATGTCGAAGCAAACGAACCACCTCTGGAATTGAGACGTCAATATCTGGCCAAACTTATGCCGCCAAAGCCGCCAGAATATCTACAGATGAGAATATCCATCTTGTGAACATACATTTTCACTCTCCAACAAAAGAACAGTACCAAAGATCTATCCAACGAGTCAATGAATATGATTTCACATTCGAGGATACCTTATCAGCTCATGAGGAAAACCCACCACCCTTGCTAGTGGAAGTCCACTTGCTTCAACTCCAAACTCCTTTAAAAAATTCACGGGATTGCAACTAAGTACAGGGAATTCAACACTCTCTATACATATGCCAGTAAGACACGTGAAGGCGAACGAGTAGTTCGCATTAGTTATCTCGGGGACCAACATCCATAAGTTTAATATGCATCCAGAATACTCAATCTACATAGGAGAACTACACACCATAGCGAAAGCCATCAAATTCCCTACAAACAGAGATTTTCTGAGCTCAAACAGGTCTACCCTAAATATCCTATTCTGAAAAATATCAAAATAGTTGTACGAGGAACCAAGAGAAAAACATCGAATTGGTCTGGATTCTATGCCACATAGTTAATGGAAAGGTAGACATGGCTGCTGAAAATGCCAGTGTAGACCCATCCTCCAAAATCACAACAAAAATTATATATACACATATGAAGCCCATTATAAAGGCGTATATAGAGAATCTTTGGCGTGACAGATGGCATGAACAGGAAAATTCATAAGTTACTGAAATCTACCTATCTTGAATCCCATACAATACCCAGGACTATGTAGAAAATAAAACTCATCAGCCTCCGCACTGGTCACCACCTGATTCATCAAGATGTGCCTAAAAGATGTGAAACATCAAACAAATCTCGAAGTGAAACATATTCTTCTGGATTGTCCGTCGTACCAGTGACTTATGGACAATCCTCAATCCATAGAACATAGACAGACTAGATAGCTTTCTGAAAAATATAAATGTATTTTGTGATATATATATGAAATGTATTGAACCCCGCTAATAATCTAAATAGTTGATAAACCTGAAATAAAAAAAATCTACCTGAAGAGAAATATATTTTTTTAATGATGCTCTCTCTTGGTTCACCTTGTACTTGATAACTCCGGATAAATATTCAAAAACGGGTATGTTGGGAAAAATATGTGATTGACTTACATGTAGAAAATTTCATACCACGTTTTTAAACCAATCAGAAGCTTCAATTTGACAATATCACTATGACAACAGCAAAATATTTGTTACACATGAGCTCTGACCAGGAAATTAATAACTAGAAATTTCCCTCGTTTAACAGCATAAATACATATGTATTTTACTATTTGACAGTTATATTGATATTAATTTTTCAATATAAGAGTAGGCAGTACATTTTGTGATTTATTTATATACAATGTCTTTAACTATTTCTGAATACTTTGAAAATTATTCTTCTACATCTCCTTTTCTTATTGGAGTGTGAATAATTTCTTGTATTTTTAATGGAGAAGGGGATACTTTATTGGGAGAAAATCGTAAAGAAAGGTTTTAGATGTATGTTGAGAAGGGGAACACTCTCAATTGAATATTGAATTGAAAAATCCACGATAAAAATGAAGTTATTTTTTGTGAATGTCTATCAGAAAACAACTACTTTCCCGGCTAAAGCCACGCTGGACATTGAACTATATCTGATAGATATTCTGAAAGGACCCTAGCTCAAAAGAAAAAATCTGAAATTGAAATTTTGCATTTTCATGCACATAGTTATTTGATTTTCTATTCCAGTCTCAATTAGGAACTCATATAGATGAATGAGGCAAAGAAGAATGTTTTCCAAATAAGAGTACTCATCAGAAATCATTTCAACATTGACGCAAGAGAGGCATCGCATTCACTAAGTCTTCAATACATTTTTGTCGACGAAAATCTATTTCACGCTTCCACGATCATCAGGAAGACCGGAAGAAATGGTAAACACATTTTCTAGAAGCAATCTCACTTTGCAAAGATGGAAAAAAGTTAGAAACATTTCTTTTGGAGAGACTTTGAAATGAGTGTTTTTTTTGACATTAAAACCTGTCATGGGGTATGATAGATTTGTTCGAAAATATGAACAGGATGTTCATAAAATCAGATGTGGAATCATCTGCGGCTGGAAGATAAACTTCATTCAGTCACTATCTTCCATTATAATCGCCCCTAGTATATGACATCCGTCAGATAGACATCTGTCAGATAGACGATTCTAATCATAAAACTAGATTATTTATCATAAAAGTAGACCAATATATTTTCATCATATCCATGGAGTTTTTTATTCCATTTCCTCTGACAAAATGTAGCCTCAGAAACAACCTTTATAATATCATAACAATCGTCTTCTACTTGATGCAATTTGCAAAATAAAAAAATAATTGATTGTGTACTCGTCGTTATGAGTTCGATGTCACATGCACTTCCATACTTGATTAAACTGTTTAATTTATTTTTCTATCTGACAGATGTAGTGTACTTCATTAAATAATGCTTTTTCATTGAAAATACGAAAAAACAGCGTGTTCATTGCGTAAGAAAAGTGAGTTCTCTATCTCATGAAAATTTTATAAAATCCAAATATTTCAACTCAATAGCAGACTTTCTTTACTCATAGAACAATCTACATTCTTAATTTTTATAACATACCTGTTCTTCATGAAATTAATATTATGTTACGATACCAATTTGTTCTTGTGGGTGCTAGATTTGTAGTTGAAAGAAGGTACAATTTCACAAAGAATATTAATTGATCTCCTAAAATAGATGTTCTTGTTCAGGTTTCAGTCCAGGTTCTTATACTATATGAAGTACTTAACATTTTCATGATACATCTTGATATGCTGAGATTCTTTGCAGAACGAACAAATAGTGTACGATTTATAATTCATTTTACCGAAGATACTGCTGCTCTTTGATGTTTAAAACACAAACGTTATCACAAAGTGGTGAAACACTTTTGACAGTTTTTTCTTTCATATTGGCAAATGGTTATCGTGATGAATGCAAAGACACAAATGTTAATTTTATAGCTCACTTTGAATAACTTCCCGTTTCTGTAGTACAAAACTGTAGCTAAAAAAAGAAATGAAAAAAACTCAGGTAATTTAGATAAATAACAAATAATATGGGTTCAAATCTTTAACTTTGTTTTTATTTTCAAAAACTAATACTTCTCCCTTTCATGCACTGATAAAAACCAATCTAATTCAAATTCAATCTTATTTCTATTAGATATTTTTCCACGCATTATTTAACTAGAATACGAGGATAATGTATAAAAGTAAATCAATTTTCCAGAGAAATGTACTCATAACAGTTCATACTTTTTTCAAACTGATCCGTTCTCTTGTAATCAAAAACTATGTAAGTTAACTGGAATATTATTTCTGTTAGACCTCTATTTACATATTGTTCAACTAGTATTCGAGAATAATAAGTAAAAGTAAATAAATACCTACAATTTTGGTAAATGCCAAGCAGTTCATAAAATTTCATAATTTTTTTTTTAACAACACTTTTTTTTCTGTATTAATTAGAATCTATGCGATATAAGGAACATATTATTTCTTTCAGATATTTTTTACATCTTATTCAACCAGAATGCGAAAATAATGAACAAAAAAGTGAAAAAAATGTGCTTTTACGCTTTTTCTACAACTCGGAATGTAATTCGATATGGAGATTTAGATTGTTTATATTTGTATATTTTCGTCACGTAAAGAAAAACCATTATGCTCCCTCCATGGTTCCAAACGATCGAATAAATCAACCAATATCGAGGTAGCAGATTATGTTGCCATCAATCTCATATCCACCATTTTGTGTTTCTTTATTCTCAATATTTTTCACTTTGAAAGTTGACGTTTTCTAACCCATCACATTTGATTGTCATTATAATATGCAATACTATACCTGTATATACTTTTTCCAAACTCCTCCGCCACAGTAAGAGGTATTTTATTCCTGATAATACTATTCCTTATATTATATCGCGTAAAGGAAGTAGGAGATTTAAGCCGGTTCTGGCTCTCCTCCCACCACTATGACGTCACGTGTGACCTTGAATAGTTGCAGGTGTGCAGTGTGTGTGTGTTTGACCTTGAGATTTGACTTTGAGATTTGTCATTGAGTTTTGACATTGGGTTTGGCCGACTTTGAGATTCGACTACATATGACCTTGAGATTCATAACATTAAGTTTTGAGTTTGTTTCCTTGAGTTTTGATGTTGGGATTGTTTCGGCAACCTTAAGATTTGTCTGTTTTTTTCCTTGGTGTAGTCTGACCTTCATGAATCCTTGTACTCTCCAAGCGAGGGGGGCGTTTGTCCTGTGAGAGAGCTAAGAGTGAACTGCGATTATTGATGAGTGCGTTGAATATCAAGAGAATCTCCTCAAAATCCATACAGATTGCGCATCGCATCGGACTTGTTGTATGGTGGGGGTATTTCACTGAAATATTCCAGGAGAAGAGTATTTCGAATCAGTGTCTCCTCCAGTGAGCTATTGAAAACAAGTCGGTGAAATGTATTCGTGTGATTGTGGTAGAGCTTTCACCCGTAGTGATAATCTTCGTCGACATCAACGGAAACTTGCCAGGGAGGTCCTTCAGTGAAACGAGTTAAATTGAACAATGGCGATGACTCACCACCTGCACCACTCTATACATGTAATTGTTGTAATGTGACATTTCCATATTGTCAAGTCAACTCTCACAATAGAACACTCGCACACAGGACGAATTCATGTGTTCACTTGGGAGGTGGTGTACACCTCATTAAAAATGCATTCAAGTGTCGCATTTCCAGCTACAGAGTATCTAGTGAGAATATGTAGACAGAGTATGCACCTTTTTTCAACGATATTAAGCCCAAAGTACTCGAGTTATTGGAAAAAAACATCAAACTACACAACTCCATCAAGGTCAACATGGAAGTATTTGGAAGTTATGTCATTCAAACACAGGAATTGACAGATATAAAATCATTCAATTCTCCCAATCGTATAGCAGATCGATCAACTGATTTGAATGGATTATTTGATGCGTTTCGTGACATTATAATTGCCCAAAGTACGGAGTTTGAGGAGCGTGATTCAGGTTTGTAGTTATAATTGTTGCAAATGATGAAAGGTTTAATAAAAGTAATTTTTCAGGATGGAGTTGCCAGAAAATTATGTTCCTTGAGGTGAACATAAACAAATACAGTCCACTTGGCGGATCGTCATACATGAAACTTCCCGAATTCATTGGGAGAAGAAAAGGTGTTGTCAACATAAAAAATGAAGACCAATGCTGCTTTGCATGGGCCGTGACATCTGCATTATTCCCCACTAATAATAATGTATCGGAGGTGTCATCCTATCCACATTATGAGACTGTCTTGAATGTAACAGGTATGGATTTTCCAGTAAAATTACGTGATATAAAAATGTTTGAGTATTTGAATGATATTTCAGTCAATGTTTATGGTTTGGAATCTAAGATTGAGAATAAGAGAGTCAAATATGAGGTGATTGGGCCCTTGCGATACTCTCAGAGAAAACTCAGAAGACATGTCAATTTATTGCTTATCACAGATGAGGTGGGAAATAGTCATTATTGTTGGATAAAAGATCTCTCAAGATTGGTGTCAAGTCAAATTTCAGCTCATGAACACAAAAAATATTTCTGTGATGGATGTTTATTGTACTTTTCGAATGAGCGATTACTGTTGCGTCACCAGATGCACGATTGTAATCATGTATGTACAACAGTACCGCAAACTGATTTCAGAATAAATAAATTTGGGAAAATGGTTACCGGAAATACATTAATGTTTGAAAATTTCGAAAGACAAATGAATGTACCTTTTGTAGTATATGCAGATTTTGAATCGATTCTGAAGCCTATACAAACCACCGAACCGAATCCCGAACTCGCGTACACAATAGAACCTTCCAACACGAAGCTTACTCATTTGCTTATCTGATACAATGTTCCTTCGATGATAAATTAACGAAATTTGTTTCATATAGAGGTGCTGATGCGGCAAAAGTTTTCACAATGCGAATAGAAGAAGATTTAAGGAATATATATAATAATCATTTGAGGTATGTCAAACCAATGACTAAACAAACCCCAGAAAGGAAGGGAATTTCATAATGCCACCACTTGTGGTATATGTGAAAACCTTTCACAGAAGGGATGTTAGAGTCAGAGATCACTGCCATCTCACGGGGAGAAAAAGATATCCAGCAGCGCACTCTGCCTGTAATTTGAATTTCAAAATACCAAATTTCATCCCCATTATATGCCATAATATGAGTGGTTATGATTGCCATATGTTCATTAAAGAATTGTATGAGGAAAAGGATAAGGTTGATGTTATTCCCCAAACTAAGGAAAAATACATTTCGTTTACAAAACATCTCTACACACATAGCTATCAAAAAAAAGGAAAAATACATTTCGTTTACAAAACATCTCTACACACATAGCTATCAAAATTTTTTGAAAATGAGATTTATAGATAGCTTCAAGTTCATTAGAAAAGTTGAGTCAAATTTGAGTGATAAGCAATGTGTAGAGATGTTAAAATGTTTTCCGATGAAGAAAAATTCAATTTAATGAGGCAGAAAGGTGTTTTCCCATATAGTTTTGTGGACAACATCAATAAATTGGATCATCCTAATTTACCGACAAAAAATCAGTTTTATGACAATTTGAATGAGGAACATGTATCAGAGAAAGATTATATGAGAGCCGAACGTGTTTGGGCACTATTTGAATGTAAGAGTCTTGGAGAATATTCGGATTTATATTTAAAATCTGATGTCCTACTACTATGTGATATTTTCGAGAATTTTAGACGGATTTGTTTAGATACATATAAGTTGGATCCAGCTCAATATTATACTGCACCTGGATTATCTTGGGATGCAATGTTGAAATAAACAAATATTGAACTTGAACTGTAACTGACATTGATATGATACATTTTTTCAAAAAGGCATCCGTGGAGGTATTAGTCAATGTAGCGATAGGAAGCATATAGCAAATAATAAGTTTCTGCCTGATTTCGATCCCAATGAGCAATCATCATTCATTTCATATTTGGATGCTACAAATTTATATGGACATAGTATGTCACAACCATTACCTACATCTGATTTCACTTGGCTAACTCGAGAAGAAATCACAAATTGAGACAAAAATTACATAACATTCCGACCTTCCTTTTCTGGTAGAAAGTATAGTGCCACCAAATTCCAAAAGCAAAATTCCAAAATTGATTCCAAATTTGAATGATAAGCGAAAGTATGTGGTTCATTATAAAAACTTGAAACAGGCTGTCAATAATGGTTTGATTGTTATGCATACTCATAGAATCCTAAGATTCAAGCAGTCATGTTGGATGAAGCCTTACATCGATCTCAACACTCAAATGCGTAATAGATCTAATAATAAGTCTGAGAAAGATTTCTATAAGTTGATGAACAATGCAGTTTATGGCAAAACGATGGAAAACGTTGACAATAGGATCATCTCAACACTCAAATGCGTAATAGATCTAAAACTTCAAAAGTTGCACAATTTTTAATGAAAATTTCGTTGCAATTCAAATGGGTAAAGTGAAAGTGTATTACGACAAACCACTGTATTAGAAATAGAAATAGAAATAGAAATATTTATTAATCCTTTGTGACATTACAAACATGTATAGGACAAGTCAGTCACCCGCTGTAAAAGGTGTATTTTGAGGTTATCTTAAAATTATGAACACGAATAATATATAACAATACAGTTGGTATGAATAAAATAAAATAAAATAGTTTTAAAATAGTACATTTCGTATAAACTAACATAGAATGTATTTATTGCACTATACAGGCATATTTATGCAAATACAGATGGAATAGACAAAGACAGTTCCTACAAGCTATCATGGAGGTATTCTTTTACACTATAGTAGCATTTTTCTAGCAGTAAATTTTTTATGGTCCTTTTGAAATCACTGAAGGAGTCCATACTTGTGAAAGTTAGTGGGAGTTTATTATAAATTTTCATTCCCATGTATCTAAAACTATTTTCAAGTTTTGTAGTTTTGTGTCTGGGGACACATAGATGATCAGAATTCCTGGTATCATAATCATGATTTGAAGAATTCAGTTCAAATTTATCAATATTTTTTCTTACATACAAGATACAGTAGTAGATATAAATGCTGTAGAACGACATAATTTTATATTTAATGAATGTGGGCTTACAAGTTTGTCTGAAGTCTAGGCTGAACATTTTTCGTATGATCTTTTTCTGTGTTATGAATATTCTATTGGCATCTGTGGAATTCCCCCATAAGATTAGGTTATAACATAAATGACTGTACACTAAACTGTAGTAGACATTGACTACTGCACTGGTGGGCATGCAATCTTTAATTCTTGAAATTGCATAAAAGGCCTTATTCATATTTTTGTTAACTGCGTTAACTTGCTCTGTCCATCTGAGACTAGAATCAATATGTAAGCCTAAGAACTTTGTTGTTGTGGTTGATTCAATCATATTACTCTCGACTCTACATGTTAGAGAAGATGAGGTGGACGTAATATTATTGGAATGAAAATGTACACACTCTGTCTTATCGATATTAACCATTAGACCGTTACATTTACACCAGTTCTCGAAAGAATTTACAGTATCTGCAATGGATGATATGAGTTCCTCTGAGGTATGTGCCGAGACCGCCAGTGAGGTATCGTCCGCATATATCGTCAGTAGTTGCGATTTTAGTTGAAGTGGTGTCGTTTATAAAAAGTAGGAATATTAGCGGTCCGAGCACAGAGCCCTGAGGAACTCCTCTATTCATAATATGAGAGTTGGATGTAGCATCCTTTACTTTGACTATCATTTTCCTATTGCTGAGAAAGTCCACAGTCCAGTCCAAGAAAATTTCTCTGAATCCAACATTGTACAATTTATTCTCGATGAACTTTATGTCTAAACTATCGAAGGCACGCGATAGGTCGAAAAACAGACCTGCCACGTGCTTTCCCTTATCTAGTTGCGCGTACACATGCTCAAAAAGATCGCAAGCAGCAGTTTGTGTTGATCTGTCTGCTCGAAATCCATGTTGGTGTGTGGTTATGAGCCCGTTGATATTAAAAAAATGTATCATCCTACTATAAACAATTTTTTCAAAGATTTTAGAAATAACACTCAGCACTGATACTGGTCGATAATTGGATACGTTTTCAGGATCATTTTTCTTGTGAATTGGAATAACTTTAGCAAATTTAAGTGATGATGGAAACTTGCCTTCTATAATCGATAGATTTATAAGATGACTCAAGTGATTTGATAGAGATTCAACACCTGCCTTCAATATTTTTACTGAAATGTTATCAATGCCTGTACTAGGCTTGGTTTTCAGGTTTTTTATTACATCCCCGACTTCCTCTGGTGTTACAGGATTGAAAAAGAATGTTTTGTTGAACATTTTAGATGTAGTACAAGATGTTGGCCTCGAGTTTATAAAATAGTCATCAAGGTCGTTTTCCGTTACGTTAGCAAAATATTCACCAAATGTATCTGCTATATCTGAAGGACATTTAAAATTTCACCATCAAAGTTGATTGTTAAATCCGGGTTTTTTTTTGTTCTTCCGATTTCTTTTTAAAAATTCCTTTTTTGGTTTTTAATTGTTATTGGTTTTTTTTTTTCATTTCGATATAATTCTTGGGCGTCGCTTTGTTCCAAATTTACTCAACCAATGGAGTTCCTTCAGATTTTCACTACTTTTTTCCACTTCTGTTGTAACCCAACCTGATTCTTTATCGACATGCTGCTTTTGATATTGTTTTTTAAGAGGGCAATATATGTCTATATAATAGGTCAAAATGTTCATGAAGGTGTTTGTACAGTCTTCAATATCAGATTGAAGATACACTTCTTTGAAATCTGCTGTGGACAATGCATTTTTAAACTGATCCATATTTGGTTCAGACATGTCACGATAATAGGTTAATATTTTATTTTTTATTTTGATAGATTAGTCCAAGTTGCATCATCAACACTCAGGGTAAATATTCTGTGGTCACTGAAATGACCCTCATAGACTTCAGACTTACAGTGATTTAAATCAACATTGGTTAAGATATAATCTATTTTGTTGATGATGTTTGCCCTAACTTATTTATGAAGACCCTTGTGGGGGCCAAATTAGTGCAATTCAGATTGTAACTTATAATAAAATCATATAGACGTGTTTTGTTGTTTGAATTTGTCGAATAGTCAATGTTCAGATCCCCACAGAGAAATATATTGCGATAAGACTTACTGCATAGTTCCATTATGTCACATAGTTTGTGAAAGAATATGTCCAAATCACCTAATGGGGGCCTATAAACACTTATGACACATGTTTTGCAAACAGACCCTTCTATCGATACTGCGCAGCACTCACAATGCATCTCCTCAATCAGGTGTGAGATTTCAATTGGTTGGAACTTGAGATCCTCTTTAATGTAGATGATGGTTCCTCCATGAGTATGAGAAATACGGCAATAGTGCGAGGCGATTACATAACCATTCAGTGTCATAAATTCGATATTATCTCGACTACACCAGTGTTCAGATAAGCTCACTACGTCAGGAGACTCCTGAATTATTAGTAATTCCAGTTTTATCATTTTATTTCTAAGGGATTGAGCATTCAGTTGCACCAGTTTGAAGGGGGTTCTATTCGGTTTATCGTTGTGAACGGATTCTCTTGGAGTTACATTTCTAAAAAAGATTGTGGTTGGCCATTTAATGCTCCTGCATCCATGTCCCGGATCTTCCAGAAATCTCTACCCAATCTAAAGTTAAATCGCTCAAATGTAATTTCTTTGGCCAAAAGGGGTGGAGTGTATATTATCTCCTTCAGATTTGGATCAACTCCGATCAGAAAGGACTGATTATCCTTTTGCTATTTTGAGTGGGCAGAAGTTTTACTTGTACCTCCGTAGAGTTTGTTTTTAGCATGCAGAAACTGTTTCACATTATCTGAGTTCACTGAGTCAGGAACCTCGAGATGAACAGCCATAGTTTTATTTTGTTGTCTTCTTTCCATGAAATGCTTGATCGCCATCTCCAGTTCCCATCTTTCTGATTTTTTTGATGACCTTTTGATAGCCATCATTGTCAATATGATTGGGAGTAGTGATACCAGGAGTAACTGGGGAGTCATTCTAGTGCCCTTTGGGACTTTTTTTCCAGATTTATATAATGGTTACATTTTACTGTAGTGTTTGCATTCAAAACTGCTTGAGCAACATTTGTTTTGATACTAGGTCGGATTTTCCCAGATGTCTTGATGAGCTCGAGGAGTTGACAACCTCGCTATAGGATTGTTGATGGTTTGAACTCATCGGACGTTCAGTCACTACGGCCACCGGTGTAGCAGCGATAGTTTTTTTGGGATTGCTTATCTCGATTGGTTTGATATGCGTAGTTTTTTAGGAGACTGATATGATTATTTAGAACTATTACTTGTTCTTCTAGTTGTTTAATTATGGTATCTTTTGTTTTATAATATAATTGAATATGTAGGTCCACTTTTACCATCAGGATATACTTTTCCCAGAGCATCAAATAAAAACTGAATTCGATTCAGGTTCGACAAATGCCTTTTGAGGTTAAGTCACCGTCACAGCACACGATTTTGTTATTATCCAGAAATGTGACGTAGCTACTATTTTTCGCACAACTCAGGTGAAACATAGTGTCACATATTGAACACTTTAATCCCGTTTTTACTGAGCTTTTACACTTGTTACACACATTTGGTTTCGATTCTGATAATTTCACGTCCGACTGTGTCGGTGACATTTTTATAATAATTTGGGATTCTGTGTTTTGGAATTATCCAAGACTGTGATGTACGATTTTTACTATGGATGTATAAAAAAGAAAATTG
>JAFIRS010008034.1:0-20019 GCA_018342105.1 Gonioctena quinquepunctata | reverse complement strand
AAAACCCCCGGGGGGTTTTTTTTAAATTTTTTTATCGAAATTGAAAATGATTTGTTTGGGGAAATATTCGTCACAAAACAAATCATTTCTCAAGACTGAGAGCTGGCTGCAGAAAACCTGGCCGATCGAGTAACAGAATGAAATGTTTTCATAAGCGTTTATTTAATTTCACATATGTATGTATTTAGTTCAAATCTTGTAAGTGCATTTGTCCGAATAACGTGAAATTTGGTGGTGTTCATAATTCCGGTGACAATACATTATGGAATTTTTGCCAAAACAAAATGGCGGCTCCAATATTGCGAAGGAGTTTTGTCATTATAGTTCGATTCTATTCAAAATAAGTATGTGGGGATTTTTGGGATCGGACATCATGATTTATTTGCCAGAATTCATGAATTCAGAATGGCGTCTCCAATATAGCCCTATTCCAATAGAAATTGGTACATATGTGGGGGTTTTTGTGGTAAAAATCATGATTTTTTTGTCATCATTCACAAGGTTAAGATGGCGTCTCGAAGATGGCGACAACTTTTGTGATTATAGTCCGATTTCATTCAAAATTGGTATGTTCGTTTTTGTAGGGTCGTAGATTATCAATTTTTGTCAGAATCCAATGAGATGACGGATTTCATGGATGACTAGAAAGAATTAAATAAAAATGATTGGGAAAAAATTAAGACTTGTTCTAATGCCTTGGCACAAAACGGTTCATTACTATATCGCTAGAACTACAAATTGAAGTTTGAACATTTTTCTATCAGAACAAACATTAGTACCTCGTCTATACCTGTTAGAAATACTTGGCACAAAACTTCCTATTTCTCAAAATCATATGCTATTACTGTCTGTATACAGTGCTAGTCAAAAGTCCCCTCCCCCCCTCGTATCTTTTGAACGGGTATACTTATAATAATGAAATTTAAAGGGTGGAAATAAACAGATGTAGGCTTCTCAACTGGTCATAACAGGTGACGCAATAGTCATAAATGACGTCACAAGGCCACTGTGACCAATAATTTTGAATGGGACCCTATGGCAAGTGACAGCTAGTTTGAAAGGTATTGGAAATACCTATTCAGTCATACCAATTTTGTTTGGGTTTCGGCTGATTTTGATTGATAAATTGAAGAAATACAAAAATTATAGTTTCGCATTTAATTAATAAAGATTTAAGAACCAGTTCTTATAATAAGTGTTCAAAATGTGCTCCATCTACTTCCTGGCAGTAATGCATCCTATTGCTAAACTCTTGTCGTACTCGTCCCAGTGTGTCAGCGGAAATTGCCCTACATTCTTCAACAATTCGTTGTTTCAGAATGGCAATACTGTCAGGTGCTGTAGCGTAAACCTCAGATTTCAAGTACCCCCATAGAAAAAAATCTAATGGTGTAAGGTCCGGTGACCGAGCTGGCCATTCGATCGAACCTCGTCGTCCAATCCATCTACCACGATATTCTTCATCTAGGTAACGTCTTACTGCACCGTAATAGTGTGCAGGAGCACCATCTTGTTGAAACGTTATTTCCAAGTTGTCGAATTCATCTGGATTATCTTCTAGAATTTCAAGAATTAACGACTCAATATCATTTTGTAACATCTCCAGATACAATTCACCGGTTTGTTGAAACGTTATTTCCAAGTATGTTTTTCACGAAAGATGTGAGGATTTGTGTCACCCAATACCTCACATTTTGAGTGTTAACATTTCCATTGAGAAAGAAAGTACTTTCGTCACTAAAACAAATTGTCTGTATGTAGCCTTGTTGTTGGTTCATTTTAATTTTACATAGTTTCACAGAATTGCTTGTTTTCGGTCGGTGTCATCATCTGAAAGTTGGTGCACCATTTTTAATTTGTATGGATGAAATTTGTTTTTAGCCAACACCCTATGTACTGTCCTTTGACTGACTTCACAGATAGACGCAACTTGGGCTGTGGAAGAAGTAGGGTTTACTACCATTTCTCCAATTATGTAAATTTTTTTGTCATCACTAATTGTTGGTCGACCAGATCGTTTGGCATCTTGAACACTACCTGATGCTTCAAACTTCCGAAGAAGCTCCCTCAAATAAACCCTCGATATAGGGCGATCGAGGTACCTCTCATTAAACAGTCGTTCCGCTGCATGGAAATTGTTTTTACATTCACCAATTATTAAGATAGCTGCTACTTTGTCGACTACAGTACGTACCATTTTGCCTATGTAAACACTTAAACGTCTCGTTAAACAATAGCTTAGGTAAATTCTCAAGGTATAAACACTTTTGACAAGTAGAGAATTCAAAAATGTCAACCTTTTTGACAATTAACCAGAGGCGTACTTTAAAATCTTTATTAATTAAATGCGAAACTATAATTTTCGTATTTCTTCAATTTATCAATCAAAATCAGCCGAAACCCAAACAAAATTGGTATGACTGAATAGGTATTGTCAATACCTTTCAAACGAGCTGTCACTTGCCATAGGGTCCCATTTAAAATTATTGGTCACAGTGGCCTTGTGACGTCATTTATGACTATTGCGTCACCTGTTATGACCAGTTGAGAAGCCTACATCCGTTTATTTCCACCCTCCAAATTTCATTATTATAAGTATACCCGTTCAAAAGATACGAGGGGGGAAGGGGACTTTTGACTAGCACTGTATGTATAGCTGTTCTTCACATGTATGCTGCGTACACGTTAATTGTGGAAACCAACGTTTAAGCATTGTAAATAGTATTGTAACGAACCTAGGCCGGACCTGTCGCCTCACATGTTGCCGTCGACAGCGATGAGATCATCCCCGGGGATGTTCGAGAACCATCCAGTCGCTTTTCCGCGTAATGCAACGGTCAATATTGGAAACAATTGGAACATGCCGTCGCCAACTGGAAGAATTCGAAACATCGAGAATGCTGTATCGGAGATAAATAGACCGCCCTCAAGAGGGAGTAAACAGTCTGAACGAGCCCATACCATCGAGCTATACAGTGGCGTAGTAATATAAATTAAGTTGTAGATTCAGTGTGAAATAAATTATTTAAACCAAGTTAAGTTTATTTACGTTACAATTGGTGTCGGAAGTGAGATTTTGAAAATAAACAAGTGATCGTGGAGTGGATAGTCAGAAAAATAAATTGATAGACCTTTTTGTACGCCCAAAATAGACAGTGGCCCGGTTTTCGCGAAGTGGACAATTGTGCGTGGAATATAACTGATTTACTGTTCGCGTGAAACAGAAAATAGACAGTGGCCGGTTTTCGCGAAGTGGACAATTGTGCGTGGGAATATAAACTGATACACTCTTCGCGTGAAACAGAAAATAGACAGTGGCCCGGTTTTCGCGAAGTGGACAATTGTGCGTGGGAATATAAACTGTTACACTCTTCGCGTGAAACAGACAATAGACTGGTGGCCCGTGGAAAAGAATTCGCGAAGTGAATTTTAACAAACTGATAAACTTTTTCGTGTGATACAGACTGATACCTCGTCAAAGACAAAATGTGTTCAAGAAAAGTGCGTCTTGCGGACTTGAAGGTAGCTGAATTGAAACAGGAATTGTAGGAAAGGGAACTGGAAACAACGGTAAAAAAGCAAGTACTCCAGGAAAGACTTGCAGAAGGACTTATCCAAGAAGGTGAGGACCCCGAAACATTTTATTCAAAGTTCCCGGAGATGATTTGAGTCCGATAATAGAATCCTTGAAAGAAGGCTGCAACAAAATTCTAGAAATCTGAAGAGAAGCTGAAGAAAATTCTAGAAATCTGGAAGAGAAGCTTCAAGAAAATTCTTTAAATCTGGAAGAAGCTTTCTAGAAATCTGGAAGAGAAGCTTCAAGAAAATTCAAGAAGCCTGGAAGAAAATTCTAGAAATCTGGAAGAGAAGCTTCTAGAAAATTCAAGAAGCCTGGAAGAGAAGTTCCTGGAAAACACAGAAGGCCTAAAAAGAATTGTGTGGTGTGGCTAATTTTCTAGAAGAAAGAATGGGAACCGTTGAGACAGAGATAGATAAAATTAGGGAGCAAATGAACACGGAGGTAGATAAAATCAAAGATGGGGTCCGAGGCAGAAATGGACAAAATGAAGGAAACGATCAGTAAGCTGGAAAAACAATTAATAGTGCGCCCTCCACAGAGATGGTTAATGAAAATGCAATGCTGGACTTGAGTTTGAACTTGGATAAAGTTCAAGAGGGAATAAAAGATGTCAAGGTCATTTCAGAAATAGGGAAGCTTTCCATGAAGCCGCCTCAGTTCGACGGAAAAACTCCATGGGCAAATTACCGCCGGCAGTTTGAAGCAGCGGCCAAAGCAAACGGATGGAATGCAGGGGAAAGAGCTGTAGCACTGACACTTGCACTACGTGGAGAAGCGACAAATATTCTACAAACTCTCACCGCCCAAGAACAGGAGGACTATGATCAGCTGATTAAACATCTAGAATTACGATATGGCCACGCCCATTTGGAACACGTATACCACTCCCAGCTGAAAAATCGCTGCCAAAAATCGGGCGAATCCTTACAAGAATTCAAACGACATTGCACGCTTGGTTCGTCTCGCATATCCAGCCACACCAGAAAATGTAATGGAGCGACTAGCGGTTCAAGCATTCCTGGATGGACTCCGTGACCAAGAAACCAGACAAGCGTTGACACTAGCCCGTCCAACACATCTCGTAGACGCACTGGCACGCGCTTTGGAATTCGAGGCAGCGAAACAATCTTGCAAAAGCCAGAGTAAAGTCCGAATGATTGAGGAAGACTCACAGGAGCCTGCTAATTTGGAAGCTGCCATAAGAAAAGTGATGAAGGAAGTGTTGCCTGAGAAAAGACATATAAGATGCCGGAATTGTGCAAAATTGGACATGTGCGTAGCAAATGTCCAACATTCATCGACTCCGATGGGAAAACTAAGAAAGGTCGATGAGAAGGGCAATCGTCGGCATGTGTCCGGCAAGCCCCGGTTAACAACGCATATGTCGCTATGCTTCAACGACAGAACAAGGGTGTCTTCGTAGACGGTCTCATCAATAACGAGCCTTGCACCATGCTGCTAGTCACAGGTGCGACTAGGACAATTCTCGGTCGTTCCTTTGCCAGAACAGCGTCACGGATTGAACTGACAACTTGGAAGCTACGCACAGCAACAGGGGAGCCAGCTACTGTATATGGCGAGCTACCGATTGAAATAATTTTGGGCAACACTAAAGTGAAACATCAGGCACTTGTAGCGGACATCGAAGACGATGCAATCATCGGAATGGACATCATGAATTCCAGAGGGTTTGAATTGATTTCAAAGACGGCGTCCTACGTGTCAACGGAGAAGAGCTGGTACTTCATGGGAGAAGTGAAGAGTTGATCCGTGTGCTGTTGGCTGAAGATGTAAGCGTACCTGAGAGGGCTGAAACCATTCTGGAGGCTCGCCTGGACGGGAGTGCGAGCAGTGGAGACGGGTGATGTTCGAGCCCAAACTTCATGATGAGAAAAATTGGGCGAGGGATTGCACTAGGAAGACCTTGTGCGTGCTGACAAATTTGTGCCGGTAAGGGTCATGAATGTCAATTATTTCCCAGTGACCTTGAAGAAAGGAACAATTTTGGGGCACTGCTCGTCAGTTTCATCCGGATCCGAGGCGTACGAGGTACGATTAGCCAACCCAACAACTTGCCCACAGAACTGGAGAAATTAGTTGCCATCTCTTCCAAAGACATAAAACCAGCTCAACAGCCCAAACTAAGAGATTTAGTCAAAAGTACCAAGACATCTTCGATACCGGACAAGGAAAAGGGGTCGAACTAATGTGGTCCAGCACAAGATTGATACTGGGGTGCCCGACCGATCCGGCAATCAGCAAGAAGACTTCCTCTTGCCAAGAAGGGAGAGGCTGACAAAATAGTCAGCGATATGGGAAAAGAAGGAGTTATCGAACCGTCTGACAGTCCCTGGTCCCTCCAGTCGTACTGGTGAAGAAAAGGATGGATCGACACGCTTTTGTGTAGACTATCGCCAACTTAATAATGTCACGAAGAAGGACAGTTACCCTCTCCCGAGAATAGATGACACCCTAGACACGTTGGCTGGTTCCACGATTTCTCGACCCTTGATCTGAAGAGTGGATACTGGCAAGTAGAACTCGCTCAGGAAGATCGAGAAAGACTGCTTTACCATCGGCTCAGGATTATGGCAGTTCACCGTTATGCCATTCGGGCTCTGTAATGCCCCGCCACATTCGAAAGATTGATGGAAACAGTACTGAAGGGACTCTCATGGAACACGTGTCTAGTGTATCTCGACGACATAATTGTGGTCGGCAGATCGTTCGAGGACCACGTGAAAACTTGGAGAAGTATTCCTGCGATTGAGGAACTCCGGATTGAAGCTGAGCCCAAGAAATGCCACCTGTTCCAAAAAAAGAATACGATACCCTCGGCCACGTTGTCTCTGGGGAAGGAGTAGCAGTGGATGACCAGAAGATCAAAGCTGTTAAGGATTGGCCCATCCCGAAAGACATTCACCAACTTCGAAGTTTCCTTGGTTTATGCACATACTCATCGCCGATATGTGCTGGGGTTCAAACATCGCTAAACCACTGACCAGGCTCACGGAAGGTCAAACAAAGTTCCAGTGGTCCGAAGAATGCCAAGACTCGTTCAGGAAGCTGAAGGGAGCTTTTTATTAACGCACCTGTTCTGAGCTATCCCTTACCCAACGGGAAGTTCATTTTGGATACGGACGCCAGCAACGGGACTTGGAGCTGTCCTATCTCAGATCCAGGAGGGGCAGGAGAAGGTCATTGGTTATTTCAGCAAGACGCTCAGCAAACCAGAGCGCAATTACTGTGTCACCAGGCGAGAGCTGTTAGCTGTTGTAAAGGGAGTGGAGCACTTCTACAAGTACGTGTATGGAAGAAGATTCCTGCTGAGAACTGACCATGCAGCTCTCAAATGCTCTTACAGTTCAAAAATCCTGAGGGTCAAGTAGCACGTTGGATCGAGACTCCAAGAATTCGATTTCGAGATCGAACATCGAGCCGGAACTAGCCATAAGAATGCAGATGCCTTGTCGCGAAGACCATGTCCAGATGATTGCTCACATTGCCGACGAGCAGAAGAGAAAGAAGCAACACTTTGTAGAACCGCGGCAATGGATGACAACTGGAATGACAGCAAGATCCAGAATGACCAAGAGGAAGAACTCGTCCTTGGCTTAGTCGTCAGCTGGAAGAAGGGCAATCGAAGACCATCATGCAAGAAGGCGCAGGTTACTCGCCGGCTGGTAAGTCCTATTGGGCACAATGGAACTCTCTTATTCTGGCAATGGGATCCTGAAACGTGTGTTGGGGGCCGATATTGGTGGGGAAGACAGACGCCCAAGTAATTGTTCCCAGGGACAGGAGAGGAAGTGCTGCGGAAATCCATGATGGAGTCGCCGGAGGACATCTGGGAGTGACGAAGACCCTGCAGAAAGTGAGGCAACGGTTTTACTGGGCCAATTGTCGCTGACGTCCAGGACTGGTGCAGGAAGTGCGCTGTATGCGCTGCTAGCAATGGACCTCGAATACGCCCCAAGGCCCCGATGCGTCAGTACAACGTAGGCAGCCCGTTCGAGAGAATCGCCATTGACATCGCCGGCCCGTTTCCCGTATCCGACCACGGGAATAAATACATCCTTGTGGCAATGGACTACTTCAGTAAGTGGGCGGAAGCCTATGCCCTGCCCAACCAGGAAGCCATCACCGTCGCCGACGTCTTGGTGAAAGAATGGATATGTCGATTCGGTATCCCAATGGAGCTGCACTCGGATCAAGGCAGAAATTTCGAATCCAACCTTTTCCAAGAAATATGTCTACTGCTGAACATCCGCAAGACAAGAACCACGGCCCTACATCCGCAGTCCGATGGAATGGTGGAACGGATGAACAGGACGATCAACCGCCACTTGTCCAAGGTTGTCTCTGACCATCAAAGAGACTGGGACCAGTATCTTCATTTGTTCCTGATGGCCTATCGATCCGCAGTACACGAGTCAACCGGTCAAACTCCTGCTAGTATTATAATGGGCCGAGAACTGCGACTGCCGTGTGACCTGAAGTTTGGGATACCGCCAGGACAAGACACTGCGGGAGAGGACTACGTCAGCAAACTTCGGCAGAGAATGGACGACATCCACGAACGAGTCCGGTTGAACATCCAGAGTGCCAGCGATAAAATGAAGAAGACCTATGACATCAAGGCCGACGCTGGAGGATTTAGGTTGATGACCTGGTTTGGCTGTACAACCCCAAACGTCGTCGTGGACTATCACCAAAGTTGCGGAACTCGTGGGAAGGCCCGTATAAAATCGTGAAAAGGATAAACGACCTTGTGTACCGAATCCATAAGCCACCCCGAGGGAAACCAAGGGTCGTCCATTTCAACAGGTTGGCCCCTTACGCTGGAAACCATGACCAAGTTCGCACCCTCAAGCCACCGGAGGATGATATGACGTTCGAGAAGTTTATGTCCTTGTATTCAAACGGGCAGAAAGTTCTACATGGGGTTACTAGAGAGGAGTCACGAGACCTTTTCGAGGTGCCTGCTGACTACGCACTAGCGCACTGTGTGGCAGAAGATCTTCGAATGTCCAGGGGCATCGCCGTAGTGTTCTCCAAGAAATTTGGTCAACTCCAAACACTGCGGGAGCAGAATCCAGAAGTTGGTGGGGTGCTACAGTTGAAGAAAGGCCAGAGAAACATCTACTACCTAGTTACCAAGAGGCATTCCCAAGATAAACCGTCCTATGAAGATGTCTGGAAGAGTCTCACCAAACTAAGAGATACTATGGTGGACCAGAATCTGGTGGATCTAGCAATTCCAAAATTGTCCTGTGGTATTGATGGGTTGGGCTGGAGAGTCATAAGAAGTATGCTGGAGGCGATATTCAGATCCAGCGGCGTCAAGATTTTGGTTTGCTGTAACCCTCTTCCACGACCGATCATGAAGACCGTGGAGTGTTACTTCCATCGAACTTCACGGTGCAGATATGGGGAGTCATGCAGATATCGTCACACTCCAAGGATGAAATTTCGGGACGAAATGTCTTTAAGAAGGGGGCAATGTAACGAACCTAGGCCGGACCTGTCGCCTCACATGTTGCCGTCGACAGCGATGAGATCATCCCCGGAGATGTTCGAGAACCATCCAGTCGCTTTTCCGCGTAATGCAACGGTCAATATTGGAAACAATTGGAACATGCCGTCGCCAACTGGAAGAATTCGAAACATCGAGAATGCTGTATCGGAGATAAATAGACCGCCCTCAAGAGGGAGTAAACAGTCTGAACGAGCCCATACCATCGAGCTATACAGTGGCGTAGTAATATAAATTAAGTTGTAGATTCAGTGTGAAATAAATTATTTAAACCAAGTTAAGTTTATTTACGTTACAGTATTGTCATATACTTTACTACATATGCATGTATGCTACTGAGAGAGATCTAATATGAGAAGACATTTTTATGGTAGAACTTGATGAGGTAGAACGTGATGGAATTGATCATTATAATGACGATGATCATAACAATAATGAGGTTGATGTGTGATAATATATGTTTCTAGATTAAGTTTTTATTAATTTCATTATTGTATATACGATAAAAATTTCATTATATATATATATATATATATATATATATGCCTTGTGAAATATTTAAATAAATGAAAAAAAAATATATATATATATATATATAATTGTTACGTGGATGATTATTTGTTCATTGCTGAATACTTCGTTAATAGGATATATTAGTAATATCATATAAAACTTTGAGAAATAGAAAGTCTTGTGACAAGTATTTTCAACAGGCGTAGACGTGCCACTGATGTTTTTTTAACTTGGTTGTAGATTGAAGCTGTTACTAGATTGATATAGTAATGAACAAAAAAAAGTTCGGTGCCAAGGCATTAGAACAATATTTTACGGGGCACTAAAATATATTATTCTTTTACTCTGTAAATACGGAAATTGAAGAGTAATTCCAAGCTGTTAATCCATTGGTATGGTTGTCGTACGAAAAATGTTCCGAAGAGAGAGCATACAAAACTTGTCAACAAATTCTGCCCAGACACTAAATTATTTTTCGTGCAATCGCACGCGAGATTCAATTTCGCGGCCGTTCCGCCAAACCGAACGTCACTTCCAAATTTGACATTTCTAAAATACGACACTGACAAGGATTATTTTACATTCACTGTTTGTCTCACCAATATTTGAACTCGCTGTAACATTTTACGTACTGCCGTTTAGAATTTTCAGGTATTATAACGGGAAGCGCCAAGTTTACAATACTTTTAGCTCTGGAGGAGTGCAAGATACTAATATATCACCATCAGTATCAGATATATTTGCGATTTGTCAAGAACTGCCAAAATTGTTTGTTATTTCAACCATATTTCCATAGACTTTGTTAACTAAATTGAACTGCTGTCTGCAAATTTTTACTTAAGATGCAAAAATTATCTAGTTTAATAATTTTGACGATTGCACGAAAAATAGTGTGTATGCCGCAAAACTTTTCAGCGACCTGAAGATTATCAATATAGTACGCTAAAAAGGTATTTCGCGGCCTTAGCATACAAACAACTATTTCTCATGGTGTCTGTGAGTGCTAACATTTTAATAAAAATCATTAATTTTTTACACAAATGCACTAAATAATACACATAAAAATTGTAGTCCAGAATCGATATCACGTACATGAAATCAGGTAATAGCGCTTTTTTCAAACAATGTTCGGGAAGACGTAAGGGTACTTTGGTCAAGTTTCAGACCTCGAGGCCCTCGGAACTTAGTTTCCCAGCCCAAAAACTGCAATTTTTTGGCACTTTTATCAGTTTTTGGCCATTTTAACTAACTAAACTAGGTAAAATTTGCTAAATTCAGAGTTTTTTTTTGTTTCCGTAGACCCAATAGTTTCCAAGATTTTTTGCAATGATAAAATAACCATGGCCAACGTTCGGTATGTAAATTGTGACGTTATATTCGTTGTTTCACGTCTTTTATATGTGGGTGAGAGTTTGCGGGAAGGAGACATTGTACTTGTGAAAGAGAAAAGGAGTGCAAACCCCTTGGGCTTCGAGTGCTGCGTAAAAAAATTTTGTTCTTATTGAATTCTAACAAATCTACGACTCCAAAAAAACCCACATACCAATTTTGAATGGAATCGGGCCATAATAACAAAACACATCACCTTCCTGAAGCCGCCATCTTGTATTCATGAATTTCGGCCAAGGAATCATGATGTCCGACTCCGAAAGTTCCCACACACCAACTTTCATTGGAATCGGACTAAAATGACAAAAGTCGTCGTCGTCTTGGAGCCGCCATCTTGAATTCGTATATTCTGACAAAAAAATCATGATCTTTGAAATTAGAATGACTTCTGTCAAAGGAACGAAAATTGTTCATTTGCAACTGTGTAAGAAGGAGTATTTTTTCGATGAAAACGACGATATTTTGTGCAAAGTTGTGCCGAAAATAAGTGATTTAGGGTGTATTGGTTATGCTGGTAAGAAGAAGGAGGCATTTTGAGTGATTTTTGGGCGATAAAACGGTTCCTAAAAATGAGGTTAGTTTTTTTTAAAGTGCTGTAACTCGGGAACGGTATGAGACCGCCGCATTTTTCTTCCGGATTCGTGTTCAGGAGGCAAAAACACGTAAGAAAAGTATTTTCCCCACATTCAGAGTGCATGTGTGATGTAACTAGATATTTACCCGACATTATCTCAAAATAAATTGGCAGGTTATGTGTGGTTATGTTACATAAATTATAAAAGCAACCTTTCTGCATTTTTGTGCTGCAAATTCCTTTATTTGCTTATCACATTTTAGGTCTTTTGTTAAATCGCAATTTATGGAAAGAACTGAGAAATAATTTGGTCGATAGTTCGACATTGTTATCCTATATTTGTTTTCTATACACGACATCCTGGAGAAATAGCGCTCCACTTCACAGCTAGTGACTGGCAACGTTCCGTTCGATATAATCCAGTGCAATCACGGAAATTATTGGAAAAAAAAACAAAATTATGTAGTTTGGGGATTATGAAGGATCGATAAGGGGGTGTATTCTGAGCATATATTCCAATTTGAGGGATTCTGGCGAGGTCAGCTCAAGGTCATCTCGATGAAAACGCGTTTAATTCGATATCTCGAGAACGGTTAGTGTTAGGCAAAAAATTGTAGAGACCTTTTCTCTTCTAAATTAAATTTACTAACTTTTTTATCTGAAGCTTTTTTTTTCATCAATATTTTTCTATTTATTGCTTCCGAAAGGCAAACATTTTACTTTTTTTCCTCCCTTTTTTTATTTTTCGCCATTTTCTCCCCAACCATTCAATTTTATTAAATTTTACCGATTATCAAAGTGTAGATCTTTTAATTATGAACAACTTTTTCCTCAAACTTTTTTCTGTAATGCCAATACCTTCAGAGTTATATATTACTTTACCGAGCGAAATCCGCGCCATTGTCGCAACGTGTATTCACGGACACACTGCAATGACCGCATTGAAGAATACTCCGGATTTGATTTCTCTGACTGAAGTTTTTCTACAAGCTAAAGCAGACAAAACAACTCTCGCTTCAAACGACGAACAATTCATTTTGAATTTGTATCGCAAGGCTTCAGGTGACACGAATTGTACGAATCTCAACGAGCTCCGTTATAAAGGATACAAAAAAATGGCAGGCAGTGGGGGGGTTAAATTGAATCCCTTCCTCCCTACCTCCGATGCCGCATTTTTCACTCGTTGAGTGTTACTACCAAGTACAATACTGGCTCGAAAATTATCGGGAACCGAGGAGGGGGGCTGGCGTCGCACCCCCGTGGATTGAGCCGATACTGATGTCACTGAAACCAGATCCGGAAGATTTGCTCAGATCGATTGCGTGCAAATGCAAAACCAACTGCGGCAAAGCGTGCGGATGTAGAAAGGCCGGCCTGTTTTGCTCAGTAATTTGCACTAATTGCCAAGAGAACTATTGTTCTAATACCGCCAATATTATCAACGATGATATTTTTGACGCAATGGACGAGGACGACGTATGCCCCGATACCGTCAGGGCCTTTAATATTAATGAATCACTTCCATCGACCTCGGGTGCTTAATTTTACGAATTTTATGACCTATTTTTTTATCAATAAATGAGTGAAACAGTTTTAATTATTCATTTACTTCTTTTTATAATCCTTATTCACATTATTATCCCATCGAATGGAATAAAAAATACCCAAATTGCAGAAGTACAATATTTAAATGATATTTGAATGATTATAATATTTAATATTTAAATAAAGTACAATTTTTAGATAGTTTAATCGATTGACCTTTTGATACAGGTAAGTTGGCTAATAAATGATCATGGAATACTTTAATATTTCTTTCAAGTACTAAATACCCACTGATGTCGCTGATATTGCGACAGTGGCGCGGATTTCGCTCGGTAAAGTAATATATAACTCTGAAGGTATTGGCATTACAGAAAAAAGTTGTTCATAATTAAAAGATCTACACTTTGATAATCGGTAAAATTCAATAAAATTGAACGGTTGGGGAGAAAATGGCGAAAAATAAAAAAAAGGTAGGAAAAAAAGTAAAATTTTTGCCTTTCGGAAGCAATAAATTGAAAAATATTGATGAAAAAATAGAAAGTTTTAGCTGAAAAAGTTTGTAATTTTAATTTAGAAGAGAAAAGGTCTCTACAATTTTTTGCCTAATACTAACCGTTCTCGAGATATCGAATTAAATGCGTTTTCATCGAAATGACCTTGAGCTGACCTCGCCAGAATCCCTCAAATTGGAATATATGCTCAGAATACACCCTCCTATCGATCCTTCCTAATCCCCAAACTACATAATTTTATGTTTATTTATTTCCGTAATTGCACTGGACTAATAGACGCGCACACGGGTTGATTGATCGCAGGGTTGCCATCCTTATGATCGGATTTTTTTAAATTTTAGATTTTTTGTTTTTCACAAAATCCACGGGGCCCTGGGCTGCAGCCCAAAAAACCTTTAAGTAGGTCCGCCCCTGATTTTCGTGACTTCACTCTGTCAACATGGCATCTTATAGCATCGGTACTAATCATTACCCATTAGACAAATAAAAATGGAGATACCGTTTGAAACATTGGCGATCTTATCCCCAAGTTTTTTGGTACGGCCAGTCGCGCATGGGGGCGCTTCCCGCAATCGACAGATGTGATGACATGATAATTTTCCAATTTCGACGTTTGACAGAAAATAAAAGTTTATTGTTTACACATGTTTTTTTATTATGACAAACCACGCAATAATTTCAGAATAATTATACTGTTATTGTCATTAATTAATGATATAAATTATATTATATGGACTTGAATTAGGAACCCAACGTCGAAAATAGAATGTTTTGTTATTCGAGTTGACGCTGAAATTCCTGGAAATATTTTTTTAAAAGGTAAAATATAAGCTGCTTTTTACAAACTGATACTTATATCCATCAATCAGTTGCAGAAATGTTTTCACAAACTGATACTTATTTCCATTTCCTATCATCATTTGAGGCAGTACGAGTATTTCTTATACCTACTCGTTCTCCTTTGTGCTGATACATGAACCAAATTATTGAACGTTTGATGTAAATGTAATTTGTTTTTATTTTGGTTGATTTGATGAAGACTGAAGAATATTTTTAATTTTGTTGTTTTTCATAGTTTTATTATTGTTTTGTCTGTAGTTGTACCTTATCCTAGATACAATAAAATGTGTTTTTTATAGTGTAATAAGTTGATTATTCTTGTTTATTAGAACTTTAATTTTTGTTCTTGATATCATGAAACAAAGATTTATTTTGAAACTTCATTTCAACCACGAATGAACTAAGAGATTCTACGAATCGATTACTGTTTATATTTTATTAGTGATCGATTTGCCATACCTGTATTTCATATGATACAACCATTCATATGAAATACAGGAATGGCAAATCGATCACTTATAAAATATATACATATCAACCATATAAAAGTAACACATTTGTCCATCCAATATCAATTGCAGAAGCTGTTTCTATTAGGAGCAAATAAAACTCACTTCGCTAACACGAGCGTATATGCGGAGAAACGGAACGAAAATAATCTGTACTACTCGTAAACTTCGCCGTCGGCAAACGGTAGATCAAAAGAGCCGATAGTCAACGTGGACCTGAGTGACTGCTGTCTATTCTACAACCGATTCGTCTGGGCCAATCGAGTCGGACATGAATGCTTGCAGGTGTGGCTATACGATGGGAGGTCATGAATCACGCGTTATATTTGTGTTTTAATAGCTCTGAAAGATTAAAAACCAGTAGCGTCTGTGGTCTTGGTGTGTGCCGATCGAAATACGTTTTAGGATATTCTAGTTTTTTTTTCTTAATGTATTTGTATAAATAAAAGCTTGTCTTTAATTTTTTTTCATTTTTCATTATTTATGAAGTATTTTTAAAATCTTAAAATATCTATAATAAAATTAGTTATCTCCGCCACTGCTGCTCACAGGATTTCGCCGCAAGACTTTTTTATGCTTCTGCAATTGATATTGGGAAAACATACCCGCCTCATCTCAATCGGTAACTGAAGATAAATCTGTTTTACCAACTGTACTAACTTAGTTCGGCCAGTTGCGAGATATGTCGCCACTGTCTAAACGTGGTGCCAACTTTTACTGCAGGTTTGACAACTCTCTTCATTTTAGTTTCTCTATGTCGGTACCCGTGTGTTATTCAGCGTTCTGCATCTGGTTAGGTTTAATTCACGGATTTATTGTGAACATGAATGGTATTTTTATGCCTTTCATTAACGGAGATATGAATTTAATTTTATTGAGTTTGTTGAAAGGTCAATTATGAAATCACTGGATTTGTTGCGACGTTTCAACTTTTAAGTTATTCAGAATTGGGTGATATTACGAGGGTGAATAGTAGGTAGTTAGTACTTACATGATAAAACCTCAATAGAGGTAAACTAGCTTGAATATGTCATTTTGAGAATATATATATAAAATTGACATGGATAAAAATTAGCTAAAATTGTAATCCATGTCAATTTTATATATACATATTTTCAAAAGATTTGACCTATTTACAGCTTAAGTTGTTTGTACCTCTATTGAGGTTTTATCATGTAATTTATCATGTACTAAGCTACTCTACTATTCACCCTCGTAATATTCACAATCCCTATTGTAGTGCCCTGAGGATGACTTTATAAAAGTTGAAACGTCGGCAACAGATCCATAGTGGTTTCAGTTAATTGACCTTTTCCCAACCAAACTCCAAGCTATAATAACCAGTGAGGTCACAAAACACTATAAGAAAATTTAAATTTTACCTACGGGAAAATAGTAAAAATAGTTACAAAGTCGAAAATTATTGCAGATAAGCCTACGAAATCTGGGTGCGTTATTATCGACCATTCAGTGGCGAATCCAAAAATGTAACAAAATTGGGGGGGTTGCCATTTAAAAAAACAGAACTCAGTTGTGTATCTTATTATGGGACATTTTGTATAAAAATGTGCCTCATTGTCGAACCTATCGTTTAAAAAAAATCAAGTCGATAGCTTGGATAGAAAAAAAGTTATGGAGCTTGCACGCACCCCTGACTCGCCCTGTAACAGTTATTTTCATAATTTATAAAATGATCATTTGCTATAATCGTGACGAGTTGTTTTATTTTCATAAATGCTCTCGAAACAATGGTAACTGTCGTTTTTTTGCAACGTTTGCAATGCTTTCAATTCATTCATCAATAACCAATAAATAACAGAAAACGAGTTAAATCGAAAATTTATTCAAAAGAAAAGTCAAACATTATGTATACGTGACGCTACACTACAGGTTTCAGTTGATATAGGAATCGAATTCCTGACGTTCGATGTTGTGGTCTGGAGAGTCTGAGCTAGATACATCCCGCTCATCCTCGCTTTCCACGATCCGAGATCTTTTAGGCGCCGATTCCACTGGACACGACGTCTGTCTTTTATAACCGGTCATGACTTTTCTTCTTCCCGTTCTTCTACTTCGTCCCCTGCTTCTGGACCTACTTCTACTCCTCTTTGGTCTTCTTTTCCTCTTTGCACTACACCTACCGCAGTCAGTAAGGGGATCTTCGTCAACTCGGAAATTTTTGAAGATCTTGAAATCCTTTTTAGTTAGTGCTAGAGAGTATTTGCCCGAATGGAGTTTCACCAGGCTGTGGTTCACGGCATGCGCTAAGGCTCTCTTCACGTGCCCGGTCAAATTTTTTGGTTTCGGTACGAAATTCTTTGCGTTTATTTTCGTCTGTATGTATTCTGTAAGCTTATCTGTAGAACCGTTAGGCTCTTTCAGATCGACGATTGCTTGCATAACCGTTTGGAGATAGCGTGGGTGCTTTCCAGAGAGTTCCATCTTGTGCCATGCGTCGTTTGGTTCCGGACTGAATTTGCTTTGGCTTCCTCCCATTCTCATTTGTAGTCATGCGGTTGCTCACTGAGATTTAGATATTCTATGTAATTTTTGATACTTTTTAGTTCGTTTCACTGGCATTTCTAACATAAATTTTGACAGTTTATTTTTTCATAACCTCTGAAACAATCTGCCAGTTCGACATATTTCACACAGGGTCGATACATAAACGACATCCAACAAATAATGATGCACAACCCTCAGTTAGTTATTGTTTTCATTTTCCACGTTCACCAAATTTCAGATCAATCCGGTCAACAAGACAGAAACTAGGCAAGTTAAATAAAATCGTTCAAAAACGAAGTCTTGCTAAAATAATCGATGAAAAACATTTTGAAGACAAGCCTTCATTTAAATGCACTAAAAGTAAAAAAAAAGTGCTTGGGATGTGTAGTTATAGATTCAAAAGTTCGTCGCTTTTATTCGAACTGAAAACTTTGCGTTTTTTTGTACTTAAGTACGCCTTAATCTATGCTTTTTTGTTAAAGCATCGTTATTATGGGGCCCTTTTTTTTTCCTTTTAAGTTCTGAGCTATCAAAGTCTTTCCCAATGAGGGATGAGGAAAGATCCGCCATCCTGGAGTTGCCATCTTGAATTTATGAATTTCAATTGGAAATCAATAATCTTTGACTAAATTCATGATCTCCGACCCCAAAACCCCGACATACCAATTTTGAATCGAACCGGGCCATAATTACAAAACTCGTCCCCCATCTTAAATTTGTGTTTTTGGGTAAAAAATTCAAAATTTTTCTACCCTGAAATCCCCCACATCCCAAATTTCTATAGATTCGACCATAAACACAGAGATAATCGGCTATCTTGGGCCGCCATTTTGATTTCATGAATTTGGAAAAAATTTTGAATAGAATCGGACCATAATCACAAAATCCTCCGTCATTTTGGAGTCGCCATCTTGAATACAACATTTTGAAAAATCATAATATCCGTCCCTAAAACCCACATACCAATTTTCAATCGAATGGGACCATAACCCAAAACTTGTCCGCCATCTTGAATTTTAAATTTTTAAAAAAATTTACAATCTCCGTCCCCGAAAATCCCCAAATACAAATTTTGAAACGAATCGTATCATAACCACAAAACTCGTCCGCCATCTTGGAGCAGCTATTTGGTTTTCCTCTTACAAAAAATTCATTATGCATTGTCACCGGAATTTAAAGAATACCTACCAAATTTCAGCTCAATCGGATGTCGGCAAGTGCTCAAAAAATGGAATACAAAATTTAAACCCGGGAAAGACATACAACAAAGCAAGTTAAATGAAATTTTGTAGTAATTAAAGGGATCACAACCTAACACAATTCAAACATTTATTGCGTTCGGCTAGTCTCATCCGTCCTACTATTGATTTCAAGTGAATGCTAAGATCATTCGACTTTTCGTACCCAAAAATGTATCTGTTCAAACCATTTACAATTGCAAAAGCATAAAAACAAGTTCCCCAGTCTTGAGGCGGAATCCTTTGAGCAGAGGCGGAGATAACTGATTTTATTTAATTATTTAAATATTTTAAAAATAACTTAAAATAAAAAAATATACCATAAACGAGGAAGTATGTAGTAATAAGCAATCGGATCATCATAATTTCATATTCCCATGGTCGAAAAAAAAGGCATATTTTCCAACAAAACACAACACAACTATAGAATATTTTGAAACCTAATTCTATCCCAGACCAGAGACGCTACTGGCCTTGCATTATTCAGACCTCCTGAAACACTTATACAGTGCTTCTCGAAAGTCCCCTCCCCCCCCTCTTATTTTTGGAACGATTATACATAAACAAGTGAAATTTGGAAACTGAATATTAAAGGTTGTAAACTTCCCTACTAGTGATGATAGATGACGAAATCGTGAAAGATGACGTCACAAGGCCATTGTGACCAATAATTTTAAATGGAACCCTACGGCAAGCGACACCTCTTTTAAAAGGTAACGAAAAAATGGCTCATTAGTTAACATTAAAATTTAAATTCCATTCAGTATGATATTAATTACAGATTTAAGAATCAATATCTACTTCAAGAAATTGCTCAAGTGACCTCCATTTACTTCCGACAGGAAATATCCTATTTTAAACTCTTTCGTACTTTTGCAAATGTGTCTGCGGAAACAGCCTCACATTCTGCAACAATACGTTTTTTAAAACGTCAATATTGTGGTTCAGTGGCGTAAACCTTCGATTTAAGGTACCCCACAGAAAAAATCCAAAGGTGTGAGGTCCCGGGGATCGGCTCCATTCCCTTGAACCCCGTCGTCCAATACATCTACCACGATACCCTCTCCAAAACCCTCCACTGCACCGTAATAGTGTGGAGGGCATCCTGTTGGAATGTTTTTCCAAATTGCCAATTCATCTGGTTATCTTCCAAAATTTCAAAATTAACGGTCTTCGAAGTATAAAAAAAAATTCCGTATTGTAACACAGTAAAGCGGGTTTGCGCGGGGATACAAATCAGAGTTGCGGGGTTACAACGGGGAAAAATAAAAATCAAAG
>JAFIRS010008033.1:0-20023 GCA_018342105.1 Gonioctena quinquepunctata | reverse complement strand
AACCCTTTTTTGCATTTCCAAATTTTGTTTTGAAATTTGTCAATTTAACTCAAAAATTTTTTAATTAAATGTGTAGATTCCTCACAAATTGGGAAAAGAACTGACCACCTGAATGGCAAAAAAATACCAAATATTGAAACTTTGAAAAAAAATTCCAAAACTGTATTTCTTTTCCAGATTTCCCCCACCACACAAACGACACATCAAATAATAACAACTGAAGAAAATCCTATATTCACAAAATCATATCGCTTCCCTCAAGTACATAAACAAGAAGTAAATAGACAGATCGAACAAATGTTAAATGACGGAATAATAAAAAACAGTTCAAGTCCTTGGTCGAGTCCCATTTGGATTGTTCCAAAAAAATTAGACGCCAGTGGACAACCTAAGTGGCGCATACTGGTCGTATGGGGTCGGCTTTAGAATAGCCCCATGGTAAATCCTGCCTGTCGTAAGAGGCGACTAAAAGGATAACCGTAGGTGGAAGATGGTCTCATCGCCCGGTGAAATACCACCATATCGACTTTGTGTGCTGTGAAATGGACCATTCCATGTTTCAGTGTTCGGTCGATACTTTCCGGTCTCCCTCTTTCCTTTTCCCCAATTCCTTCTTTATTTTCAGGTAATAGTAATAATGATGAACAATAGTAATAATGATGAAGTCTCCTAGAGTAAAACACTCCGGAAGTAAAATACCTCCATTCGGATTTCCGGGCGAGAGGTACTCGAGGGGACTCAACATTAAAATTAATTTTGCAACATCCGCGGACTCAACAAGAACATCAATGACGTCCACCATCACCTACAGACGGAAAACCGGATATTCTGGCTCTAACAGAAACACAAGTAAACTCGTCCACCAACAAGTTCCATATGCTTTGTCCTGGTTACGAACTCCATTCTCGATTCAGGTTCAAAGGTTGAGTTTGCCTTTACGGCAAGGCTAACCTTTCATGCCAGCGTGAAGAGAGTTTGGAACCGAAAGACTTTGATGTGATGTGGTTCAAGCTATCTGATACCAAACTGACTAAGTTCCTCTGCTGCCTTTATCTATCACCTAATGAACCTTCATATAACGACCTCTTTGAGTTTTTATCACTCAAACTGGACTACATTCAGGAGAACCATCCAACAGCTGAAACCATAATCATGGGAGATTTTAATGTACATAACGCTGCCTGGCTCAAATTCTCTAACAAAACAGATGATGCAGGTCGTCAAGCCGAGGCCTTCGCCATCACTCATGGCCTAGAACAACTGGTCGAGCTACCAACCCGCATCCCTGATGTCAACAACCAGTCTGCCAATACACTAGATCTTTTCCTCACCACCAATCCTGACCCGTATAGAATAGAAGTTTGTGCCCCACTTGGAAACTCTGACCACACCCTCATCTCCACAACATGCTCTTTCCATTTACCATCGAGCTGCACAATACCACCCGTCTCATGTGGCATTACAATTCGGCCGACTGGGAAGGTCTTCGTATTTTTTTCCAGCGTTTTCATGGAAGAGAGTTTGTTTCTCTTCAGTAGATCCAACACGATGTGCTGAGACAATTTCTGAAATCATCATGTTGGGGATGCAAACTTACATACCGAATACCGAAAGAAGAACATCATCCGATAAGACCTGGTTTAACAGAAACTGCTCTAGAGCTGTGGCTTCCAAACAGGCAGCATACCATCGATGGCTAAAAATCCGGGCCCTGAGACCAGAGCAGCATATGTCGAGGCTAGAGGCATATGTAAAGAGACAATAGAAAGCTCAAAAGATGCCCACAAAGCCAAAATAAGATCAAAACTTGCTGAATGTCCTAACGGATCCCGTTCATTTTGGTCTTTCAAGCTGTGGGAAGAAATTTCACTTCCAGCTCATTTCCTCCCTAACCAAAGAAGATGGAACACTAGCAACGACTGCCCAGGAAAAAGCCAATATCTTTGCGCACCTATTTGCTGGAAATTCCACTCTGGATTCATCGGGAAAACAACCCCCGAACATTACACCTATTGACAGTCACATGCCCGAGATCACCTTTCGCCAACGTACTATCAGAAAGATTTTGCTGGGTCTCAACACCAACAAAGCCTGTGGATCTGACGGAATCCGCCGATTGTTCTCAAGAAATGTGCCCCTGAACTAACACCTGTTCTTTGCAAGTTGTTCAACCACTCTTACAATTTGGGGTATTTCCGTCCAATTGGAAAATTGCAAGAGTACAGCCAGTCCCTAAAAAGGCAAAAGGCCCTACCTAGCAACTACAGACCTATCGCACTGCTATCTATTATTTCAAAGGTCATGGAAAAAGCCATCAACATCGAGCTCATGAAATATCTGGAAGACTCAGGAATTGTCAACGATAGGCAATATGGCTTCCGCCATCAGAGATCAACTGGTGACCTGCTCGCTTACGTCTCACATATATGGCAGCTATCTATTGAAAAGCATGGAGAAACTTTAGCTGTGGCATTAGATATCTCCAAGGCGTTCGATCGAGTTTGGCACCAGGGACTCCTCGCCAAGCTTCCGTCTTATGGCTTGCCCCCTCAGCTGTGTTCTCTGCTTGCTAGTTTTCTCTCAAACAGGTCTCTCCATGTAGTGGTCGATGGAGTTTCATCTGACACTCTACTCATAAATGCTGGTGTTCCGCAAGGATCCATTCTCGCACCAACACTATTTCTACTTCACATCAACGACCTGTTGAAAGCAACTTCATGTCCAGTACACAGCTTTGCCGATGATAGTACCCTCCATACCGCTTTCTCTTCCAGGGCCCTATATCAGCCCGTGAAACCAGAAATGAACGAGGAAGAAATGTTAATAATATAAATATGGACTTGGCAACAATTCTCGAATGGGGATCTAATAACTTGGTAGAATTCAATGCAAACAAAACACAAGCATGTCTTTTCTCTAGAAAAGCCGATCTCACTGTGCCTAACATAACTTTGTCAGGAGTAACCATACCACTGAAGCCATCCATATCGATGCTTGGTATTACTATCAGCAATAACCTTTCCTGGGAAAATCACGTGAGGTCCATTGCCAAAAGTGCATCCCAAAACCTTGGTTTTCTGTTTCGTGCCAAGAGCTATTTCACCCCCAGTCAGCTGCTTATGATCTATAAGGCACAGATCCGACCTGTCCTGGAATACTGTTCCCATATTTGGAGTGCGGCACCTAAACATATCCTGAGGCTATTGGATTCTGTCCAAAAAAGGGCAATTCGTCTCGTCGGTGATGCCTCGCTTACAAACTCGCTCACTTGTCTGGAACACCGTAGAAAAGTTGGCGATTTGTCTCTATTTTATAGATATTTTCATGGGCTATGCTCTTCTGAAATATCAACAATCGTTCCTGCTTTGGCAGTCTCTTCGAGATTAACCCGTCAAGTTCAGTCATCACACCCCTTCGTGGTCACTTTGGAAACCTGCAGAACATCACTTTCCAAAGACTCGTTCATCCAACGAACAGCGAGGCTTTGGAACTCATTGCCTAGGGAGGTGTTCCCCGAGGCATACAACCTTCAGAAATTTAAGAAGAACACCAACTCCTACCTTCTTTCCCTAGGTTCCCACGATGTTCTCTGAACATTACAGGATATCCCTTTTCGTGGGAACCAGAACATAAAAAAAAAAATTGTGATAGACTACCGTAAATTGAACGATAAGACCATTCAAGACCGTTTTCCCATTCCAAACATTGATGACCTACTAGACAAATTAGGTAAAGCACAATACTTTACTACCCTCGATTTGGCTAGCGGTTTTCACCAGATTAGAATGCACCCAAATAGTATCGCGAAAACAGCTTTTTCTACTGACTCAGGACATTCTGAATTTCTCAGAATGCCTTTTGGGCTCAAGAATGCCCCCTCCACTTTCCAGCGCATGATTAATGAAGTCCTGAAACAACACGTAAATAAAATTTGTCTAGTTCACATGGATGATGTAATAATATTCTCAACTACATTGGATGAACACATAACAAATATAAAAACGATATTTTCGAAATTTCTAGAACATAACCTCAATATTCAACCAGATAAAAGCGAGTTTCTACATAAACAAGTAGAGTTTTTAGGACATATTATAACAACAGAAGGAATAAAACCCAATCAGAAAAAATTGAATGCCATCGCAAATTTTCCTCTACCTAAGACCCACAAAGACATAAAAAGTTTTCTAGGTATGGTAGGGTTTTATAGAAAATTCATAGACAACTTAGCCAAAATTACGAAACCAATGACACTTTGTTTACGAAAAGGACGGAAAGTAGAACACACTCCTGAATTTTTACAAGCCTTCAATTTATGCAAACAACTTCTTTGTAACGATCCTATTCTCAAATATCCTGACTTCCATAAAACTTTTACAGTAACTTCAGATGCATCAAATTATGCCATTGGCGCAGTATTCTGCCAAGATAATAAACCAGTCTGCTTTGCAAGTAGAACTCTTAACCCAAATGAAATCAATTACTCTGCTATTGAGAAGGAACTTTTATCAATAATTTGGGCCGTGAAATATTTTCGGCCTTACTTATTTGGCAGATACTTTAAATACGCACTGATCATAAACCTCTCAAATGGCTTCACAGCTTGAAGGACCCAAGTTCAAAACTCGTTAGGTGGAAATTCTTACTATCCGAATTTGATTACGAAATTGATTACATCAAGGGTAGAGAAAATGTTGTAGCTGACGCACTCTCTAGAAACCCGCCTGACAATACTTCCATAATTAACGAAACCGGAGATATTGACGACACAAGACAAGACTTCATAAAAGAATCAGAAAATTATGCCACAACAATTCATACAGCACAGGAAATGCCAGTTTTGACTTTCCCCTATTCTGATAAACCTCTGAATGATCATAAAAAACAAATGATGATCAAAATTGTAGACTCGAATAAGGCAATACTTTGCCATCATGAAAACATTTTCGGAAACCAAAGATTTTATATAAGCTTGCGACAACGCCATATAGATGATGATCTTGAGGAATTCATAGCTAACCTCACAATTAATCAAACTTACTTTTTATATTTCATGAACAAAGATCATGAAAAGCTTTTTATTTCTTCTATTCAAGAAAAAATTATTCGGATCTCTTCAAAATTGATCATTTGCTCAACAAAACTCACGGATGTGAAAGAAAATGAAAGACTGGATAAAATACATTATCATCACGTGTACAAAACAGGACATCGGGGTATTACCACTACAATTGAATCATTGAAAAAAAATTATTATTGGCCAAATTTGGTTAAAGACGTGACTAATTATATAAATGACTGTAATATCTGCCAAAAGGCTAAATACGAAAGAACACCTAATACTTTCACTTTTCAAGCTATACCGGTTGGAAAGAAACCTTTCGAACGCGTGCATATTGATAGTTTATCAATTGCTAAAGAAAAATTTCTAACAATTATTGACACATTTTCAAAGTTTGCCCAAGCATATCCCATTGCTGGAATAAACGCAATTAGTATTTTAGATGGACTTTTGACATTCATTTCCCACTACGGAATTCCGCAAACTATTATCTGTGATGGAGGGTCCGAATTTTATAACGACAACTTCAAAGATTTCTGTAAAACACACAAAATTAAATACTTTAATATAAGAACTACATAATTTTTAACATTCAGCCACAGATCACACACCATTCGAAGTGGTCTCTGGTAACTTTTCTTCCAAAGATCCTTTTGACATCGTTGAAAAAGATGTGGTCACTAAGTATGTCCAAGACCACAAAGAACATCTGCAAAGGATATATCCAGAATTAAGTAAACAAATGGATAAGACAAAAACCAAACAACTTGAGAAAATCAATAAAACTAGGACAGATCCCCCTCTTCTGACAGATAAAGACCAACTTTATCATAAAGAAAATCCTAGGGATAAACTAGCCGCACGTTTCACCCAAGTTAAAGCTGTAGCACAAACAACAAATAAAATTCGAAATGAAACTTCGAAATACTCTAAACATAACCTAAAGAAACGCAAAAAAAACTAATACTGTTTTTTTTGTTGCAGATGAGAATTCGGCTGCTTTTCTCATCCTTCTATTTTATCCATATTTATGCCTCTATTCAACGTTTATCTAACCCAATTATGCCTATATTACTCAAACCAAGTAGAATTATATCCAGTAAACATACATTTATTAGTTATCTAAACATAAGTGATCTTTTCCACATCCATTCTAAATTTGAAAATCAATTAGTTCTGCTCAAAAAGATAACCTCTGCTGACGGCATACTTTTTCAACAAGCTGATATGCTCTCTTTTCAATCTAAACATCTTCTGAAAATTATTCAACCTCACAGCATTCATAAAAGAGGACTGTTCAATATTGTTGATAAAATCAATAAATGGCTGTTTGGAACATTGGACAGTGATGACGGTGAAAGAATCAACACTATCCTTTCTCACTTGGGAACCATTGATCACATGATGCATGAAAAAATTAATGAAGAGATAACTCTTACTCAACAATTCTTGAATTCAACCAATCATACTCTTTTTGCAATTCAACATAATTTACAAATACTCTCTTCTATAAACTGTATTTCTGTCGAAATTGACATACAAAGCCATCTGATCTTATTGATTAATTCGATCACTTCTTTTAATAACCAACTGAACCAAATCGTAAATGCTGTAACTTTTGCAAATTTTAACAAGGTTCACCTACATTTTGTCTCTTGATAACTTATACTCTCATCACACAAATGAAATTATTATATCCAAATAATCAAATTGCAAAATTTTCTACCCAATATAGTTTTTATACCTTTCTTGGTATTCAACTGTTGTTCACTGAAGAGAGAATTGTTTTCTTAATACATTTTCCCATTTTGAAACCATTTGAATTACATACTTACTTTATCTATCCTATTCCTATCAGTAACCAGATTATTTTACCTCCTAAACCTTACCTTATCCTCAATGAGAAACTTGGCATATACCAGTTCCAAGATGAATTATGTGAATCTTTGGAAGATATCTACTTCTGCCACAACCACTTGCAAATGGACAACAACTGCATCATTGACATTTTAATGAACAATACTGCCAATACTTGTTCATTATTTCCTGTCAACTACAAGAACCCACTAGCACATCAGATAACACCAAATGTTTTTTTACAACTCCGGTGCTACACGGATTACAGAGGGCTGCTCTATTCAAACTCACCATGAGCTAACTCCTGGCAGCTATCTACTCATCATACCACCAAGTGTTATTTCCTAATTGGACAAGAGAAATTTCTTCATGGAAATGATGCATTATCTCCAGTTACATTACTGTATCTACCTTTACTCAATATGTCCACATTACTGGCGTAACCTGCTACCATCCATCTACGTAGTCTTGATTTGGACGAAATCACACATCTAACTTCCACATTTAATGCCCAGCAGCCGTTCCGCCTACCACAGGATCCTGATATGGACTCCACAGGAATACCATTATGGATCCTTATACTCATTGGCACTGCTGTCTGCCTCTTCTTCTGCTGTGGTGTAACATATTACTACAAAATTTGTTACCCCTAAACATTGGCGTGCCCAGAGATGTTCATCACCTGTAGCAATGGAAGATCTTTCTCAGACTAGCCACCCATGCCCACCCTAGTCTTCGATCTTCGAGGAGAGGAGTTACATATGCAGAACCGTCCTGAAGCCGGCCCACATATTCACACCGATGGATATCCCTTGCTGACGCTACAAGATATCCACACCGTCTTTTATCTCTCTACCGATAATTATCTCTGAACAGCTTGCTATTTCCCGTACTCCGAATTTGTATTACTATGCAATATACCATACTTTATCTTTTATACCGAATGTCTAGGAATTGTTAATTTTTCATTTTTATTCAGTAAGTCTTTGTTCCCAAAGTGTATAAAACCTGATGTAACCATTATTCAGAAGTTCAGTCATAATAAAGTTTTCTTCACGCTTGTCACCAGCTTTGCTTCATTACGAACCTAGAGTGGTTCAAGAAGGAAATAAATTACGTTATTATTGTTCTCACAAAATCGAGTAGTGCCTTCCGAACCAAAGGCTGCGAGGGCACTATCGTAATTGTCCCCCGACCGCACACGATTTTGTTTTTATTTTATTTTTTCAAAGGTTGCATCACATGGCTCATTTCTTTTGTTGATCAATTTACCAGAATTTTTACAGAATGCTACACCGCCAACATCTCTTGGAGATGGTTCCAACACCAGTGACGCTGAAAAGTTGGAGAGTAAAAAACAAAGTTTGGAGTATATTCTCCAGAAAGCTAAAGAAAAAATCGGCAAATTACCAGAAGAGTTAAAACTATTTAAAATTAGATGAGAAATTCTTAAAACAAAATGACGATGCAGTTTTATACTACACTGGTTTTCCTCAGTTTGTTTATATTGTTGATATATTAACATCATTGGGATATGTTATACCAATTTATTCAATAAGCTGGGGGCCGAATGAAGTCCAAAGAAGAAATTTATTTGATGAATTATATTTTCACATTCTAACTTGAAATTCATTGTAGAATATTTATTTATATTATTCTTGATGTTTGTATATTTGGCTTGCCTTTTTTACGAAATAAATAATTCAACCATTATAAATGTTTTATTTTCCTTCAGTTTTCAGAAGATAGGGATCAATGCCCAATACTGCAATTTCTTCTTTATACCGTTCTCGGTAAACATCATCTAAACTTGAATAATATTTTGTCAGGTCCATTGTCACAATATTTCATTCGAAAAACCCTTATTACACTATGCCTTTTTCGTGCCTATTTTTGTGCTTATTTTCATGGCTATTTGTTGGCTAAATTTCCCCAAATAACTGGCACTATTACACCGTGCCTTTTTGATGATTGTTTCAGGCGCTAATTTCAGAGCTGCAAACCTAAGGAAAATTGACATTTACCTTAAATGATTGAGTAATTTAGTAAACCTGGACTATTTGTTTCAAATTTTTCCTTACCTGGTACAAGATTTTTTCTTCTTTTCTGTCATACTGAACAAAAGGAAAACTATGTGATTAATTTCATTTGTTTGTTGGTTATGTTAAGTCCAATAGATAATTATTGTTTTGGCAAACCTGACAAACGTCCTTGAAATCCCCTCGATTCAGGCGGAAAAAATAGAACCAGTCCTATTTATTTTCACGCTTGAAACAATCAACAAAATAGCCACGCGCGCATGCGTATTTGTTTAAAATTTCAGCCACCGGCAGTCAGGCAGACAAATAGGCATAGTGTAATAAGGGTTTAACACAATAAAAACAGTAAAAATGTCGAATAAACGTTCTTTAACAAAGTAAACAAA
The DNA here is from genome assembly GCA_018342105.1 of Gonioctena quinquepunctata. Classification (NCBI taxonomy): domain Eukaryota; kingdom Metazoa; phylum Arthropoda; class Insecta; order Coleoptera; family Chrysomelidae; genus Gonioctena; species Gonioctena quinquepunctata. The sequence continues at coordinate 10,679 of JAFIRS010008033.1, read as the reverse complement.
GCCAAAATGTGAGGTTGTTTTACCTCCAATGTCAACCATCTGTCAAATGTGCACGAAACCAATTCTCACTAACATTGTAAGTAAGGTTACTTTTTATATTTTTCAACATATTATAGTATTTTCACTTTTGTAGCTCCCTGATGATGACAATATTCATTGTCGAAATATTGGAAATATAATGCTCTAAGAGTACATTTGCGTTTGCTGCTGTCCCAAATAATTTATATATATATATATATATATATATATATATATATATATATATATATTTACAGCTCTTGGATAACCTTGCGTCCGTACATTGTGGTTTTTGCATTACTATCTGCGTCCTCCGTCTTTCTGCGTCCGTATACGGACGCAGAAAAGTTTTCCATGCATCGGATGTAGAATGTTCGAAAACATAAAGAAATAAATTTTCAGCCGGGACGTCCATTTGTGAAAACGGTGGAGATTTACGTATACCGTAGTTCAGCCAAACACCGAGTTGGAGCGCTCTTCGCGCTCCACGTATATCGGGATGGCGATATTTTTATCACCATTTCGATTCTTCTGCGTCCACGAGATTTGGCAATGTTGTAGTATATCATTTTCCCTATTCTTATTTGGAATTATTATTGCATTGTAACAGGTGGACGTTCAAAGGTGGGTATGCCGTTCAGCGCTCTTTTAGAATACATCTTATATTGGAGTTTTTATTTCGCCTTCTTTCGACGGGTTTGCATTGGGTTATTCATTATGCAGTTTTTTGTTTCTCACTGAACCTTCATAGTCTCGAATTCGAAAACTCAAGATGACGAATGAGTTTTGTGATTTATGGTCCGATTTCATTCCAAATTGGTTTTGGGGTCAAAGATTATGAAGGTTTTGTCAAAATTCAAAATCGAAGTTCTTCAGATTTGTGACGTTAGTTACTATGTGACCAGAAGATTCCAAATCTTGCCGCGCAATATTTTCAGTTTTAATATAGGTATTCTTGTAAGCAAGCTTTTGAATTTGTTATTCACAATGACCTACCCAAATCTGAGAAATTATTTTTCCGTTCCGAGCTGGCGAACGAATTTTGTGATTTAGAGTCCCATTCTAATCAAAATTGGTACTCAGGGCTTTTGTTGTGGGAATTGAAGAATTCATGGTCGAAATGACAGAACTAAAGAGCGTCGACAAGTTTGTTGATTTATGGTTCACATTTTCAAAAAGTGTACCAATGAACATGGTAACTACTTAGGTTCCTAGAATATTCTTCAAAACATGACTGTTTGATATTTAAAGAAACATTTTTCCTGCAAAACAAATGTTGTGTGTAGCATGTGTATAAAGCATATTTGTTGCACTCAGAACTTCATGCATCAAATATACACTTTTGCACTAGTTTCACAAATAACTATCATTACCAATAGTTCATACTCAGTTTTACTGTAAACATGTTTTTGAGTGCTTTTTACCTCTCGTGTATTTCAACGCTGAAACAATTTCCATACTAAATTTGTTGAAAAGAAAGGCATTTTGTTTTTTTCGGTTTTGTTAATTGAATGAAAGGCTGGATATTTCAAAAAATCTACTATCTGAATGGAAATGCAAAGTTTCATTTTCAGATTTTTTCTTTCAGCTAGGGTCCTTTCAAGATATCTATCAGATGTAGTTCAACGTCCAGCGTGGCTTTTAGCCGGGGTAGTAGCTGTTTTCTTTAGATATCACAAAATAGCTTCTTTTCGGAAAGAAGCCATTATTTTGAAAAGAAGCGGTATCGAATGATTCATTTTGTATGTCATTCGGCAACATTTTCCAAGCACTTAAATCTATAATTGAAGAAATATCCCATATGACGCACAAAGTGAAGTTTCAAGACAAATTCATTACTTCATCTGAAAAGATAACTTGGTTTTTCACTACCAAAAATGGAAACAAGATTCATCATCAATAAGTTTTGCGTACCATCCGATTCAGAATAATCGGAAACGTAAAGAAAACAAAATTCAGCCAGAGGTCAATTTGTCAAGAATCGTGGATAATTCCGTACATCGTAGTTAAACAAAACTGCGCCGTTATCCCTCGCCATTTCATGGCGTATATTTTTTGCAAGATTCCGATCTTTTGCGTCCAGAAGGTTGGGTCTTTTATTTTCAGTTCGAGCTAAGAGTGCATAGTGACAAGTGGACGTTCAATGGTGAGTATGCCGTTCGACATATTTTCCTAAATAGTCCTGAATTAGAATTTTAATTTCGCCTTCGGGTTGGAATTTGCTAATTTAAAGGTCCTAGTGATACTACATTTCCTCAAACTATGTAGTTTGTAAGGAAACAATATTAAAGGAAGTTTTTTGATTTGTTTCGCGTTTCAGCGATAGTAATGTACAAACAAGGAGTCGGCTATGGCGCTCACTGTTGCCATGTGAATACCAATAGACCGTTACATTTTCTCGTTCAATATTTTTACGTATACTTATTCATGAATTTTTTTCTCAGCATTGATAAGAAAATCCAGAAAGAGCATAATGGCAACAAGAGGGAAAAAAATATTGTTATTAGCTCAACAAGAAAATGAAGAGATCGAAAATCATCCTTTATTCCTCCCACCTTATGAAACTACTAAAGGAACATCTTCGGTACAACAACAAAAGTGTGAGTATATACGCACTAAGCTTGATGTGTCATACGGTAGATAGCTTTCAGCAGTTATCTAATATATAAAATGAATAATGTTTGTCTCTTATAGACTCGAAAACGGCCAAACCGATTGAGCTGAAATTTATGGTTATTTTTCGACAGATTACGGGGTTGGTTTGTAGATGTACTTCAAGCCTTTTTCATCAAGTTAGTAATTTTTTGTCAATGGCCATATTCTCATTTTAAACTTTATTGAAATAATTAAATTTATATTGGGTTGATGGACTATCACTTTTGAAAAAAATCTTTATATTTGAAAATTATTCTTTACATTTTAGTCGCTATAAATGCGTGTTTTAGGTTCCTCAAACTGAAATTTTATTGTTGGATAAATTGATATTTGAAGATGATAATTTCACATAAATATTGAATTGAGTTATCCGAACATATATGACAGACATACTTCAATACCTATGCAAAAAAATTATGTGAAATATTTTTTTCGACAGGCATTGAAAAGACGAATGAAATATGTCCCAGCCATGAATCAATGGAGACTTTTGGTGAGTTTATACCATGGTTTTACTCATAATTTCAAGTACCAAATCCCGCTTTTCAAAAAATTATTTCATGGGTTTTCTTTAATGTTAACACGGGTAAGAGCTTATTTTTCATGTTCGAAAAATAATTTTGTTATAAAAGATAGGTTTTGAAAAAAATAAATGTTGTTGATTCATTGCTGAATTCCTGTTTTGAAATAATCAACTGGTTATTTGGGTTCAACAGATTCAATTAAAATTCAAATATGTTGTACTCTAGGGAAAATATGAATCATTCCATAGGCATATTTTGGATACCTCTGGTTTTAAAGTTAGATGCATTTGATTTTTTTTTCTCGTGGTGCAATGTTAATCATTGCAATAGGTTTTTTTTTATAACGACAACACGTTTGATGATTGAAGTACTTTCAAATAACTTGACAATTTAGCAAAAATCCAAAAACAATGAGAGGATTGCTTCTCGTTGTCCCACATCAACTGATTGGTACACAAGTCAATTATCTTTTATTCCATGGAGGGGGAGAGAAGTGATTGGCTAAAGGTCGATTTTCCCAAAAAAAACAACTCTGCACAAACCAAGTTGATTGAATTGCCTATAAAACAGATGTTCATTTTTTTCTGATAGACATATATTTTCTACTCAACACCTATTAATTGTGATTGAAGGTTGGGATAAGTTGTGGATTCCTATCGGAAAGGGCATTAGTTTGGCAAAATATAATAAATTTGAAAATGTTAAATACAGGTCTATATTTCGATTAATTCCAAAATAACGAATCGTGAGATCAAATGCGGATCGATCGTGACTGAAAGTTAAGCTTTGTCACTATTTTCCATCATTCGTGATAACCTCTTAAAAAGTATTCCAGTTATCATCACTCATAAGAGACCAAATATTTACCAATAAATAACTGAACAAGGTGAAAACAATACTTTCTGGTAGATAAAAAAAATTTCAGTCTCTCACAGAGACTTTGTCAGACACATTTTTCATTCGACGTTTAATCACAAATAAGTATAACTTTGATATCAAAAAAATGAACATTTCACATTGAATGACAATATTATGTGATTTAAAAAAAAAAATCTGTGGAAATTTTGTAAATCTTATGGAGATTCCATAAATATTGATGTCACAAAATTCAGTTCTATTTCAGACTTTATAACCGAATAAATATATGGCATTCTGAATAAAAATTTCGAAAGCCGTTTTAGTAGGTGATTTGATAAGCTTCAATTCAGTGTAGGTGCTCAAAACTAAAAAAAAACTTGCTTGAATTAAGACCCAACAATCTTTACATCAAGGAAAAAAATTATTTCCAAATTTTGGTGATTTCTTCATAGGCGCCTAACTTATACACTGTGGTTTTGTTAGTCTTTCCTAATGACTTTTCAACGGGTTGACGAACAAAAAATGGGGCGAAAGCTGATAATACTTTTTTTGTTATTGTCCGACAAATGGCGAGACAACTTGAAATTCAACATCGTTGAAAACCATCTGAATTCTTTTAAATTTAGTTTTTTACATATGAATTTGAAATGTCGAAGCATAAGTGCGGATATGAATGATACACTTACCTCACTTAGGACAAAAATTATTGTGAATATATTTCCGATACTACTTTTCGAGAGAAGACTCCGCAAATGGCGATAAGAGCACGTCAACATAAAATTTCAAATAGCATGGGGGGTCAGTGGAACATCGTTGCAAAAATAATTCAATTCTTTTTCAAACATCTGAACTTTTAATTTCATTCATATGTTTTTTGCAATGCACATTCGAAATTTCTTCTTTGAACGATGTTATACTTGATATTTCGAATGTATATGGAAAAAATTCCAAAATTTATAGTTGGAAAGACAATTGAATTACCTTTTAGTGATGTTCCACTTGATCCTCCTTGCTATTTTTGAATTATTTTATTTTATTTTCAAATTGATGTGCCCCCAGTGCCATCTGTCGGTAGTTGCAATGTATCTTCTCTCAAAAGAAAAATAGTATCGGTAATAAATAATTCCACCAAACAATTCAAGAGTTATATGTCTATAATTCCTAAAAGTAGTATCGGTGATACCAATCAAAAGGTACATTCGAACGTCATACCTTCAAAAGTTAACGGGACTATTAAAACGCTCACTGTATAAACTTTTCTACTGGTAGACTTTTAAAATATAAGACGATATATTTCTTACTTATATTGTTTTCCTATTAGATGCATCAGTGCAACAACAGAAACCGAAAATCCATCCAGTTGGCTATTTCGACAATTTTCCTGAATCACTCGGAGAAAATAACGAAGATTCTATAACGCCCGTTTTGTTGACGAATAACCCTCTATCCATTGAATTCAGTGAATTGAGCTAATAATGACATTTCCTCGAAATTACAGTCAATAAAAATAACCAATATTTCTTCAAATACCCTTTAATGATAAGGGCCTTCTGAGCAATACTATGGAAGAAAGAACTGAACATAATTTTTTGAGTGATATCACTAATAATGAACAGATAAATTTTGAAAACTCGTCCTCAACAGATTTGGGGTCCAGTTATCCATTGGACCAAAGTAAACAAGTGAATAAAGAATCAAAAATAAAATTAAATGGAAGAAAGTAAAACGCGAAAAAGATTCTGTTTTATTGCGATTCAGAAGTTCTGAATTTTGCCAGACATCTGCTCAGAAATCATTCTTCAGAAATAGAAGTACAAAAAATTGCTTCGCTTCCATCCAATGACCTTAGACAAAAAAAGATTAATCACGGAAATTAGAAAACGAGGAAATCATATAAAAAAATATAGATAAATGTATCAAACCTATGAAAAAGTCATATGTGATGAACGCAGATTCAAAATATTTTCCCTTGTAAACACTGTGTTGGGTATTATAAATCTGACAATCTTTGGCGCCACGTTAAAAATGTACGAAAAAAAGAAGGTGGAAAGGTACCTTACTCACATTTGGCCAATTCTCAAAGTGTATTGGTTTCTGCACTTACCCATTGATGAGGAATTGCGAAGTAAAGTCTTTCCCAGGATGTTTGCGGATAAGATTTCACTTGAAGCCAAATCAGACCTCTTGATATGTAAATTTGATCACGGTACTTGAGAACACACAGAGAAAGACATCATGTTAATGTTTGTTCTCGGAAGATGAGAGAAATATCTAAACTCCTGATAGAAGTAAAAGTTTGAACCCGTCTATAAAAAAATCTTTACGATGCTTTACAACCGGTCTATTTCGATTCGTTTGTCCAGGCAACCAAAATAGTTGCAAAGTATGATTCACTAACACAAAAATTTGAATCGCCAACGTACGCGATGAATATTCAAACTTCATTAAAGCAATGCTGCGATATAGCTATTCTAGTCGGTTTGAGAAGAAAACGTGAGAATTTCACTATAGCAAGCGCCGATACAGAGGCCAATTTTGTGATGTTCAAAAGGTTACTTGAAGATGACTGGAAATTTGAAATTTCAACTTCAGCCGCTCACGATTTACATATAAAAAAATGGAACAAAATCACAATTTTACCATTAGCAGCTGATTTACGTGATTTCAGGCAGTACCTCTTGAAAGAAGCAAACGCCTGTTTTGATATACTAAATAAAGAGCCGACTAATGTCAATGCTTATACATTGTTGATAGAAACAACTTTTTGTAGATTAATGTTACTGAATCGAAAACGTGTGGAGAATTACAAAGATTACCATTGCATCTTTTACGAGAGTTCAGCAACTCATCACACGTCTGAAGAATTTTCGGACTGTATTAATCCTAGTGAAAAATTCTACTGAAAAAATTCAAGGAGTTGTAACTAGAGGAAAACGTGGGAGAGGCGTTCCTGTTCTATTCAGTGAAGATATACAAGAACATGTGGATAAAATCATTGCTCTACGAAAAAATTTCGTTCATAACAATAATATTTACTTATTTCCCAAATTGAATACTGAAAATCCTATTACAGGATACCAAATCATGAGCAAACATGCAAAAGCAAGTAATTTAAAGAATCCCAATGCAATAACCTCCACAAAATTAAGAAACACTTGGCAACCATGTCTCAGATTTTTGCTATGACATCAAATGATTTGGAACAATTGTCAACATTTATGGGCCATACCAGTGATGTCCATAAACAGGCTTATAGGCTTCCTGATGATGTTTATCAAACGGCCAAAATTTCAAAACTCCTTCTGTTGATGGAGAAAGGTGAAGCATCACAATTCAAGGGTAAGACACTAGACGAAATAAATTTAAACTTAGAAGAGGCAATAATAGAGGATAGTGATAGCGAACCCGAGGAAGACTTCGAAGAAAATCTACAACAACATGAACCAGCTCTTCCGTCATGTAGCATTCCAATAAAGAAAAAGAGGTGTCTTGTGCCCTGGACACAAGAACAGAAAGACCTTACGAAACAACATTTTGTATCTCACATCAAATCCAAAGTGCCCCCCAGAAAAAAAGATGTAGAGGAACTCAAGATATTGAATCCCGGGAAATTCGACAACAAATCTTGGGAACAAATAAAAGTATTCGTTCAGAATATTTATAAAAAAAAATAAGTCATTCCCTGTCAAATCGATCATATGTTTTCGAGATATTCTGGTATTAGAAGTTTCATTTGATTTTCATTACCATATTTTGAGAATTTGTATTTTAGGATTATTGTTTTTATTTTTATATTTTGAGAGTATTTTGAAATAAATTTATTATTTTACGTGTTTAATTTTTCAATTACTTTCAATTTTACATGATTCATACATCATCTTTTAATTTCATGAATTTCATCCCAACGAAACTGATGTTTACTCCAAATTCCTGCTTCTCTATTATCCTTAGAAAAATATTGAAGAATAGAGAAAACGTTAAAACAAACGTTCATTCAGAATAATGGTCATCATATTCCATACATCATTCTTATTTTTCCAAAACTTTCTATTTTACAAACGGTATGTAACTGAAATAAAAACTGGTTTCCTCACTTCTATGGGAGATCATCCCAAAAAATCTGAAGAATTCATTTAGCCTCTAGTGTCGTGTATCGTCATAACTAACGTTGATTTGCCTTTAAACTGATTATTCAATAATTTGAATGGATAAAATTGAAAACTATTTCCATACAAAGGCACTAAAAAAATATTATTAAATACAAGTTTTTCAACAAATTCTCTAAAAAAATTATGTTTTTATAAATCTTGGTTATTGGGTAACAGATTCAAAATTTTGTCGTGCAAGAATACCTAGGCCAAGAAATCAAATTAATATTTTTTAGCGTATTTGTAAAAACATTCTCTTAATATTTTTCATTTATTTATTTTCAGTGCATTTGTATAGTTTGTCTTGAATTTTTTTTATTTTAATTCTCATTTCAATTTTGAATAGAATCGAGCCATAATCACTAATCACGTCGTCATCTGGGAGCCGCCATATCGAATTTATAAATTTTGACAGTCAAATAAAGATCTCCGACCCCCCCAAAAAGAAACACATACTCATCAAATTTTTATTCCTATACAGACATGATTTGAATACATTTTATTACGATAAAGCATTTGATCACGTGGAAGTCAAAGATAGTTTTCAATGCTCTTTGCACAAGTTTTTGAAATAAATGCCGCGAAAAGTTATTGTACCATAAATAAATAGTTCACAGTCACAGATAGACAAAAATATATCTTTGCTATTTTAACTTTCATCCCAATTTAGATAACTTTTGAGGCGACCCTATAGTGGAACATACTGTATACTTATACTGATTCACGATTATCACCAATTCCTCTGGCAGAATTAATGGATATAAATCAAATTCGAGGCGCTGATATATCTGGCACCACTGCTTGATGCACAAAAGTTGATGCGATGAACATATTACCCAAAATCGGACGCAGAGTTGCACATATGGTGAATGCGAATATTTGCGGATGCAGAAAAGTCGGTAATATGTGCGGATGCAGAAATATCTGAAAGATGTATGGTCAATTTTGGAAAAAAAATATTTTTATTTTAAGAGTATATTGAAATTTCAAAGTATCTACGTTTTTGTCTCTATAAGGACATTGAAAGTATATCATCGGAAAATAATATACTCTTTGATTTATGGGAGACGCTGAAACGTCGGAAGGATGAAAAGACGCAGGAAATATAGTATTGTTTATATATATATATATATATATATATATATGATTAGCATGAAGCCAGAGAATCAGTTCCTATTATAATTTACAGAGTTGATATATATATATATATATATATATGTTATATGCAAGATAACTAGTGGCCATCCCAGGAGTATCAGGTTACCTTCCAGGAAACTGCTGACTTGCTATCTTCCCAGGGTCATCACGTCCGCTCTCAGGAACTGACTACAGATAATATTTCGCTGGTCTAAGCAGCGTCACCATTTTTCTAACATTATAAATAGCCCTGCGAGGCATCATAATCACTAGTTGTTTTCAGACACTCAGTCGAGTAGTTTTAGTTGTATTATTATATTTTCCAAATAAAGTCTACTATACTCCTTTTTGAAGTAGTACTTGTTTTTAAAAAGTCTTTAGTGAAAAGTGAGATATAACAATTGGCGCAGTCGCTGTAGGATCCTGCGGAACACGGAAAACCTAACCGAAGGAGGTGGATCCCAATCCTTCAAAGAAAAAAGAACCTGCACGAAGCTCATTGGACACTCCAAGCAACAAACAACACCAAAGGACCACGGAAGGACGGTCTCTTCAACGAAAGAAGAACACGCGAACGCTAACTTCCTTCGGAGCAACGCTTGTGAAGCCGGATTGCATCCTCCGCATGGACATTCTTTGGTAAGAAAATATAAGAATCATCTCGTTTATTTTCAATATTCAATTGATTTCAATTTGAACCAGTTCTATTATCAACTCATCCACTATGCCTACAACGCCTCCAAATACCACAACTGAAGTTGAACCTATAGAACCATGACATTGAATAGTCTTTTGGCTGGTTTAGAACCTCAAATTGGACAACTTATTAGAGCAGGTAACCCTACGGACATACTAACTGCAACACAGAGAGTACGAAGGGAAATGCAATTGAATTATTTTCAACAGCAAAAATCTACATTGAATAGAAACCCAAATACGCATTCTAACCAACCGAGAAAAATGAATTCAAATCCCAATCAACAGAAATTTTGCTCTTACTGTAAACGTCAGGCCATGTTCTGAATGAATGTCGTACAAGACAATCTCAACAACCGCAACAAAATTTCCAAAGGCCAAATTTTCCCCAACAAAATATGAACTTCCAACAGAATCCCAGATTCTATCAAAACTTCAGACCTAATCAAACAAATCAATCAAATCAACCGAATCAATCAAATCAACCAAATCAATCGAACAATCAGAATCAATCCCAATTCAGACCACCAATATTAGGCCAAATCCTAATTTCACTCAACAAAGGCCTTCAGCCATCCAACAAAACCCGAATTTTAACAAATTTGTTTCTTCGCGCGCTTCCCTCCTGTCTGCCCGATCCCTC